>CABHPH010105311.1:0-47056 GCA_902168325.1 Peromyscus nudipes
GTTGGCAGCCTAGACACCCACGCTGCTTGTATTTTGGCTTCTCCAAAAGTCGTTCTCTTTACCTTGTCATTATTTAAGGATCTTTGTAAGCATCCTTGTTCTTTCATTTAACCGTTTGTATTGAGTATTAATGATAACAGTTCTTACCCACTATCACCCAGTGCTCACTATTTATAGTTTATGATAGCTGATTCAGGTTTTTTTTTCTTTTAATCCATATGGGTATATTTTAAACACGCAGAGATGAGTATTTGCGTTATTGCTTTTAACAACTTAAAAAAAAATCACATTGAACCCCTCTGACATGTATAATTACTATGTGTTATTTAATGATTTGAAAAAGACACGAGGGGTTCAGCAGTTCAAAGTTAGTATTGCTCTTACAGAAGACCCTTTCCAGCACCTACCTTGGCTCTAGGGGATCAGACGCCTCTGGTCTCACTGAGCATCTGGACCCACATACACAGACAGATACATATAATTAAAGAGTGATAAAAATGAATCATTTTAAGACTTGAACATTTTTTCCAAATGTGACAAAATCATCTAATAACCAATTTCCCACTTATGTCAGTGGCAGGCATCATAAAGTATTGTACCTAAGGGTTGTACCATAATTGCTTTGCTTTCTGCTTGCTCACCATTATAGTTCAGCTCACCATCGTCAGAACAGTGCCTAGCTATGTTCTCAACATTGGTATCTCTTGAACAGATGACCAAGTAAGTGCCTGAGTTCTTCAGGGTACCATTTTCTTTTTCTTTTTTTCTTTTTGGTTTTTCGAGACAGGGTTTCTCTGTGTAGTTTTGGTGCCTGTCCTGGATCTTGCTCTGTAGGCCAGGCTGGCCTTGAACTCACAGAGATCCGCCTGGCTCTGCCTCCCGAGTGCTGGGATTAAAGGTGTGCGCCGCCACTGCCTGGCCAGGGTACCATTTTCTATACATACAACATGACTGAGTAGGAGCAGGCCTGTTGGTTCAGGCTTGGTGGTACAGGCCTGTAATATAGCTACTGGGAAGCCTGAGGTAGGAAGGGTTGCAATTCAAAGTCTGCCTGTGCTACAGAATGAGTTGAAGGCCAGCTAGGACTATTTAGTGAGACTCTGTCCTGAAATTAAAAAAAAAAAAAAAATCAGGAGAGCTGGAGATATTGCTCCATAGTAGGCCACTTGCCTAGCATGTCTATTATCATCGTTGTATTTAATGCAGCAAAGCATTTTACAAAGCAGGCAAGTGATTAGACAGTGATGGACCAGGTATGTTGGCAAATATTGGTACTCTTTACTCATCTTGATACCCTTGGTTTCCATCCCTATATCTGTGTACCACAGTTTCCATAAACTAAGAGTGGTGGCAGAGCCTGTTTCAGGGGGTGGTGGCCGGCATAGGCCAACAGGTTTTTAGCCTGTGCTCTAGTAGTCATGGATACTGTTTTGATTTTGACTTTTTTTCTTTGAGCAGGTTCTTTAGCCCAGAGTAGCGTTGAAATGGCTAGTCTAGCTGAGGATGACCTTAGTTCCTGATCCTCCTGTCTCCACATCCTCAAGTGCTATGATTAGGGGTGTAGTGTCAGTGGAAAGCATATCAGTATATTTCTTAAAGATAATTCCTCCAGAAAGTGAAAAGAATATTTTTGTACTGACATACTATTTCAACATCTCCCAATTATCCACAATTTGCATTTTTGGAAGTAGATTTATTAGTTCATTCACTCTTGGAAGAAAGTTTCAATACTCATTCTATGAGGATTCTTGTTTACCATGCCTTTACTGTGATTTATAATAGCAAATTATTATAAATATTATATATAATAAATTATTATAAATATTATAAACTAACATTTTAAATAGTAGCCATTATCTTGTATAATTATGTTAAATATTAATTTATTAGGTATTTATTAAATTGTTTTGACTTTAAAATATTGGATATTTATGCTTATATGTGACTAATAAAATTTAGTTTAGTAGCATTTAATTATTAAATATAAATATTATATATTAATAATAATTGTTATTGTTGTGGTACTGTGCATTGAACCTAGGACCTCATACATGCTAGGCAAATGCTCTACCACTAAGCTATAGCCCAAACTCTAATTTTTACTTATTTATTTATTTATTTATTGATTGATTGATTACAGTCATGATATTCATTAATTACACTCATGATATTAATCACATTTGTGGTATTCATAGATTGCATTCGCAGTATTCATTCAGTTTATATATATATATTAATTTTAAATGCCAAATGTCATTTATTGAAGGGGGGAGGAGGTCTTAAATACAGGCTTACAGCACAATGGGAGGGCAGAAGTTTGCTACTGATCCAAACCCTAAATTTTAAAGGTAGTTATTTTATTGATTTTAATGGTATAGAAATTAGCTACCATCTGTCATCTGCATTGCAAATTCTTCTCTTTTTTTTAAAATGTGAACTTTGTCAATTTAAACAAGCTTTTTCCCCAGGTGGTAAGGTTGATTTAAAAAAAATATAGGATGTTTCACAAATTTGGATGTCGTCTTATACATAGGGACCATCCATGCGTTTCTGGATTACTCCGTTTTTAAGATAACTGCTGCTGAAGCGAACACTGAACTGTAAATCCTTGACTTTTTTTTTAAACTTTGCAGTTATATTTGTCATTTTCAGATGTATAATTTTTTTCTGTAACCAATTTATTGATTTTTGCCCCAATGCTGGGATAAATTCAGTATTTAGACTTTGTAAGCAGAGCGCCACTGATCACTTAGCATTCACTCATGCCTTGTTTTCAGGGATTTAGTCTTTGGTAGAAAGCTGAAAACATCCCCTCTAATTTACCTCTCTTGTCACTTATTTTTGTCTTTTTTCTTCTTTTGAGTTTCTACTTACCCTGCCTAATCTCCCCATTAAAAAGAAAACCCACAGTAATTGTATAGGAATGCCCACCCATAAGTACTTGTTGAATTTTGAGAGGATGTCCCAATTAGATGTTCTTAAATAATCTCCATACTTTTGTCTTTGTCTTTCCCTTCTCCAAAGTGTCAGACCTGTCCAATTCTGGTTCAGTAACTCGCCCAAGCATGCACATTGTTTTTAGCTCCCTACCAGGCAGAGGTGGCCACTGTGGAATAGGCCTTTTCCTCAGAATAGATGGAAGGGCCAAAGTAGCTGTTGGAGAGGCCTGTGGGGGATGATTGAGGGATGCTTTTGCCATTAAAGGGAGAGCTGAGAGGATATGCAGATGAGAGTGGTGACTTCATTAGTCAGTGTTGTTCTCCAATTCCCCAGGGCTTCAGGGTTCCACCTGCTTTCTCTGTCCTTTGACAACGTGACTTCATTGCTTCTTCAAAAGAGAACCCTGACTAAAAGCAACTTAGGGAAGAAGGGACTTATTTGGTTAACAATTTTAGGTTACAGTTCATTATTGTAGGGAAGTCCAGGGAGGAAGCTAAAGCATCCACAGTCAAATACAGGGAGAACAAACATGGATCCTTACTTGCTTGCTCTGGCTAGGGAATGGTGCTGCTCACAGAGGGCTGGGTCTTCCCATGTCAATTAACAGTCAAGACAATTTCCTATAGATGTGTTCACCCAACCTGATCTAGGTAATCCCTACTTGAGAGTCTCTTCCCAGGTGATTGATTGTAGACTGTGGTAAGTTGACAGTTAAAACTAACCATCACAGTACTAGAAACTGAGTTTAAAGTTTTAATTTTCTTGCTTGTTACTAATATATAAAAGCTGTTGAGTATAACAAGTACTATGTAACTTGTTAAATCCACTTAAGTTCTAGTATTTTTCTTAGATTTTAAAAAATTATTTGGTTTTATTTTACGCGCATTGGTGTTTTCCTTGCATGTCTGTGTGTCTGTCTGTGTGAGGGTATCGGATCCTCTGCAAGTAGAGATACAGACAGTTGTGAGCTGCTGTGTGGGTGCTGGGAATTGAACCCAGGTCCTCTTGAAGAGCAGCCAGTGCTCTTAACTGCTGAGCCATCTCTCCAGCCCCTTTCTTAGATTTTTGTATGTCAATAATCATGACATTTTAAATAGAGACTCATTTACTTCTTTACGAAGATTACATATCCAAGTATTTTAAAATGAGTACACTGAACATGCAAAGGCCTGGGTTCATCTCAAAAAAACAAACCCTACAGCATAAGTGAATACATAGCAGTAAAGAAGAGGGTTCTTTCTCTAGGATCAGTCTGGAAACCATAGCTGTCTAACTCACCTGTTGGTATTTGGAACTTAGTGTTACTGGTGTTAGGGTCACAGCCTGGACCCTGACAGCCATAACAAGCTATGCTTTGTCACCTATCCTTAGTAGGCTAATGAAAGAGACAAGTAAATAGTGAAAAGCAGAGAAAAGACATTTAGTCTATGTGGGCACACTGGGAAGAGGGACAGCTCTGTTGACACCCTTCCTCCCAAATCTGTCTTCTGGGTGCTGGAGGAGATTTAGGTTTATAAAGAGGGCAAGAGGTATGTGTTAACTGCAGTCCTGGTTAAGAGGTGGTCTCACTCATCTTTGGCACACCATCAGCTTAGATTCCATCTCTCTTCCAGGGCAGTCTGTTGTCAGAACCTGTGAAATCCACCCCTGGGAGACAAGTTCCTCCTCTGGCTGGTATCAGGCCTTTCAGCCTTTACTTTGTTTGAGCATAAGACTCTTGAGTAAAGTCCAATTTCTCTGGGGCTGACCGCACTCATGTGGACTTCTCCTTGCTCCAGAGCAGTGGTTCTCAACCCCTGGGTTTGAGTGACCCTTTCACAGGGATTGACTATCTGATATCCTGCATATCAGACAGATATTTACATTAGGATTCATAGCAGTAGCAAAATTGCAGTTATGAAGTAGCAATGAAAATAAATGTGTGGTTGGGGTCAGCACAGCATGAGGAGCTGTATTAAAGGGTTGCAGCATTGGGACGGTTGAGAAGCACTGCTCTAGAGGAATTCCAATCCTGCTTTAGCTGTGGAGTTAGCAGTCTCACCATCATCATTGGTGTACTTCAGCTGAATAAATGAAGTATAAATCAATTGTTATTTTTCTCATTAATATTGTGGTACCTTGGCTTGGACAGGTTGAACAACCCCTCGAAACTAAGATTTCAGACAAGCACAGAGAGCACAAGGTCTTGAGCACCACTGTGAAAAGAAAAGTTCAGCTATGTGGTCTGGTGTTCCTGTATCCTGCAGTTTGAAGGCTTTGATTCCTCCAAGTAAGTACTCAGTCTTAGCCATGTGATTTTATAATATCTAAGACCATCAATTCTAGAATCATGATTTTAGGGGGAATACAGAGTTCCTTTGATTCTTCAAAGTGGAAACCAAGGGTTGTTAGTTTTTAAAATGAGTAACAGGTTTTATTATGGCATTTTATACTACTTTGTGTTGATCCTTGGCCCACTCCCCTTCACCATTGCCTTCCTCTTCCTGCTGGTCTCTGTCTTCACCCCAGCTAGCAGCCTTTCTGCTTCCAAAAAGGGTCTGTAACAAAACAACACAACTTCATATGCCAGTGCTAGTTAAGTATAGGGGAAGGTATGATGTGCTATTTGGTAAAGTTTTGTCATGAAAATCTTACTAATTTGAAATAAAAACTCAAGTTTCTATAGTTTTTCGTGTCGCTGGTAGACCATGCCAGGCAGGAAGAAAGAATGAAAGGGCCCTCTGCAGCCAGTGAGACACTGGGTTATCAATGTCAGCTTCCTTGGAGACAAATGGCATCTTCAGTTCTTGGTCTGAAGTACCGGGTCTCCCCCTGCAGGCTGCTCACTCCAGTTTTTCTCTTTTTTAAAACCGAGGGCAAACTGGCTTAGAGACAGACAGACAGATGGGATGGAAAGGAAATTCTCTGGGGTCCAAGACCTGCCTTTCAGAAAACCATGTCTGCCTGTGATAGTGCTTAAAATGGAAGCTTGTTTTGGTACAGTATGTGATTTTTTTTCCTGTTATGCAGGGAATAGAGGTAAATAATTCAGAAAGAGTATGGTTTTCTTATCTCTGTCCAGGAGCTCAGGTACATCCAGAGCACCTGTCCATTATTGTCTGTGACAGAAAGACAAAAGCTTTCTTGCCGCCTAGGGCATGATAAAGGATGGGCATAGTAAGGAGAAGCCAGAAGGCTTTTGAGGAGGAGAGTCCAGTGGCCGCCTGTTCTGTGTCCTTGGCTCTGTGGTGGGTAGTTAGTGTGAGGATTAAGAGAAAGTTGGTGAGTGCTCCTCCAGAGGAATAAGTTCCAAGGCTGGCTGGAGTGGGTGTAGTGTCCAAAGGACAGGTATTTGTTGGTGGGTAGGGCAGCTGTTCTGGAGATGAGCAGTCCCATCCATTAGCCTAGAGGCAGCTATGATGTTGGGAAGGTATGTCTTGGTGGGCCCCAAGAGGGAGAGTTGTGGAGATCTCACTGGCTGTCTCCGCAGAGACTCAGAGCCTGCTGGAGACCTCACTGGCTGTTTCTGCACAGGCTCAGAGCCTGCTCATTCTTGGGTAGGGACAGCTGAGTTCTTCTGGGGAGGGGAATCAAGAACTTCCTGTTTCTTTGGTTCTGAGGGCCACAGCAGAGAAGGCTTTCGTGCTGGGGGTCATTTTCTGGGTCCACCTGGTAAAATGAGAGCGTTTTTGGAAAGGTTTTGGTCATCCTGCCATTTTCTTGCCATGTCATTTTCAGTGATTCCAGCTGGAAGCCAGTTTAAGGGAAGCATTTCTTCTTAAGCATGCCAATTGGGTGCTTTGACCAATAGGTGCCAGTATTAATTGGAATTTTTTGTCTGTTGGGATTATGGGATTGATTTGCTGAGTTCTGGAGGTTCCCTCCCAACAGTTCAGGGTCTGTGAATTTGGAATGCTTTGATTTTTAAGTTGCAATTTCTCCTGTGGGGCATTCTAGACACCCAGGCTTCTTAGTGTTTCTTCTCCTCTGAAAGGTCTGGTCAGTTTCTCTTACTGACCCTGGGGCTTGTGGACTTTTTTGGGTATGTTTTTGCAATAAAGACTAAATTCAATTTTTGGTCTAAAAATTTCTGTAAAGTATAATAAAAACAGTTCTTACCACAGTCTTATCACCCTGTGGTCATCATTACTTATATTTTATGATAATTGCCTTGTGGGTTTTATCCTCCATAAAGGTACATTTTAAACATACTGTGATCCATATCTGCCTTGGTGTGTTTAACATCTTTTTACATACATGTATGTCAACTCAAAAAACCACAGCTCTCCATCTTAAAGGAAATAAGAGATAGTTTATTTTGGAGCCATTTGAATGACCATGGCCCAGGAACCCAGATTTAGGTTACTTCAAATTCCGTGTTCCCACATGGAAGCAGTTTCATGGAGTTCTATAGTTTTAGAGAATAAAGAAAGTCGTGAATCAAGGCAAGTTTAAAATACATTGGAGGATACATCAAAGAGACAGGTATGCTGAGATGAGAGAAGTTTTCCCATAGGCCCAAGATGCTAACTGACAGGCTTTTGGGTAGCTGGAAGCTAGTGCTCTGCTAAGTTAATAGATTCCAAAGGCTTCTATGAGTCACAAGGTATTCTAACATAGAGGTGGGCAAGGAATGGCTATTCCTCCTTAGGGCTAGAACTAGCCAAAGATAAGGTAAGTAGCCTCTGGACCTGCAACATCCCAGTCTTTCCACAGTTCTCTAGCAATGAGTCTCTACACACACAACTTCTTTGCAGTTTTCTTTCATACACACATATGCAGGATCATCACAGTAAACTTCATATACATGTTTTAAGCTAGGGGCTCAGTAAAGAAACCCCCAAGTTGGCTACTCCATGGTTAGTGGGGAAGGTTTGGTTATAGGTAAGAGTGACTAGCCAAAGGCATCTGAGGGAAATTTGCCATGGCTACCTCTCTTGGACAGAGATGAGCAGACTGGCAATTGCCAGGGCTATGAGAGCAGAGGAGATAGCAAAACTGGTGGGAGAGGCCTGCCAGTTCTAGGGGTATATTGTTTGGGAAAACGGCAGTTAGCTGAGACAGCCTGCGAACCAGCTTGGGGCTCTGATCTGTTGGAGGCTTGTTTGACTTGATGGAGAACTAGATGTCCTTTTCAGAGGTTGGGGAGCTGTAGGAGCAGACAAGAAAGCAGTGGTGTTTTTCCTGGCAAGCAGAAACTCACTTTACAAGGTTTCTGAAGATGCTGAGCCCAGACTGCCATTATTGGGGGTTGGGACCTGACACATGTATTACCCAATCTCATATTTAACATAAATCACCTTAACCAAATAATCGTTTGAAAAGGTATGAACATTTTTCTACATAAAACATTGCTCCAGCTGGGCGTGGTGGCGCATGCCTTTAATCCCAGCACTCAGGAGGCAGAGGCAGGGGATCTCTGAGTTTGAGGCCAGCCTGGTCTACAGAGCGAGTTCCAGGACAGCCAAGGCTGTTGTTACACAGAGAAACCCTTTCTCAGAAAACCAAAAGAAAAGACAACCCAAAAACAAAACATGATTCCTATTCTATTTGCTTTCTTTTTGCTCACCATTGTTTTCCCAGCACACCAAAAAAGTGCCCAGAACTGTGCTCTCACAAAATATGTATATTTTGTTCAATATGTATAGAAGTGATGATTTCTTCAGAGTAACTTTTAGAAGACTACATTTTAAAGATTTATTTTTAATTGTATGTGTGCATGTATGTGTGAGTGCATGTGTATGTGCACATGAGTGCAAGTGTCCACATAGGTAAGAGGCATTTGATCTCCTGGGGCTGGAGTAACACGCTGTTGTAAGCCACCAAACACAGGTGCTAGGAACTGAACTCCGGTCCCCTGAAAGAACATTACTTGCTCTTAACTGCTAAGTCATCATGCCAACTTTTTTTTTTGGTAATTTTGTTTATAAATATAAAATATTTCATAGTACTCTAGTATTTGAACGCTTACCTAACTAATGTGACTTTTCTTTCCACTTAACACCTTATTCTAAGCCATGAAGATGTTGTTACAATTAAACTAAATCTTTGTGGCTAGAGAGATGACTCGGTGTTTAACAGCACTTGTTGCTTGCTCTTGAAGAGTATCCAGGTTCGAGTTCTAGTACCTGCACGGTGGCTCACAACCATCTATAACTCTAATCTCAGGGGATTCTCCCTTGCCTTCTTCTGACCTCCATGGGCACCACACACACACGGCACATAGAAATAGATTCAGGCACAATGTTCACATACAAATACATCTTTAAAAATGTAAAAGTAAAATTCTTCACCTATGTATTTAGCAACAGGAAAGCATTTTGCAAAGCCATAGACAAGTAGAGTTGAAGAGATGGGGCATTGATCATGCCTCTTTTCCTTGCTGTGTCCTGAGACTCTTGATGCTTGGTTCCATATCTGTATGGCATCTTTCCCCCAAAGAGAATTCATCAGTAGATGGTAGAAGGACCTGCTTCAGGAAGTGATGGCCTACATAGTAGCCTAACGGGCTCTTAGTGTATGTCTTGCTAATGTTACATGGCATGCTATTGTTATTTCTCATATTTGTTAAAATGTGGAGTAGACACTTCTTAGAAAATTGAAACTGTGATAAAATGTACCTTAATAAAAAAGATAGCCAGGCAGTGGTGGCACACACCTTTAATCCCAGCACTCAGGGACCAGAGGCAGGTGGATCTCTATGGGTTCAAGGCCAGCCTGGTCTACAGGGCTGTTACACAGAGAAACTCTGTCTCAAAAAAACCAGAGAGAGAGAGAGAGAGACAGAGACAGAGACAGAGAGAGACAGACTCAGAGAGAGAGACTCAGACTCTTATGCAGCTCAAGCTAGCTGTAGCTGAGAATGATCTGCTCTTCCTGTCTCCACTTCTTAAGTGCTGGGATAACAGCTCTGAACCTCCATACTCAGTCCATATGTGGTTTGGAATCAAGCCTAGAGCTTTGTGTATGCCAGGTAAGCATCCTACCAACTGTGCTTGATGATCTTCAGCCTCAAATACACTCTTTAAATGTCACAGCTCATGTATATTATATATATTGAGCTTTCTGCTTTCTAATACAAAAAGAAGTGTCATCTGTAGGGAAATCCATGAAAGAAATGTGAATCAGGAAAGCACATTTATACATTTCTCAAAGATGTCCTTTCTATAAAATGAATTTTTATGTATTGATTTTTACTATATTGAATTGTTTGTAATATATTTCTTGAAGTAGACTTTTACTGTATTAAAAACCTAGACTCTTTATACTTTGGGTGTATACTGAAGGAAAGGTAATACCCAGTATATACCCTCACTATCATTTATGAATTTTAAAATATCACGGTATTACATAATTAATAGCTGCAAGTAAGGAAAGGAATCCCAGGTGTTACCAAAGTTGTGACTACTTTCCTTGAGATTTGCTCTTCTAATTGTGCTTCTGGTTTGAGGATGAATATACAATTTTATTTTTCTGTAGCTAAGTCCATGACAGTTTTGCTCCATCTAATTGTGCTTCTGGTTTGAGGATGAATATACAATTTTATTTTTCTGTAACTAAATCCATGACAGTTTCTGCTGCCCATGAAACCCAGTCCAAGCAGAATGTTAAGTGAGCATTCTATCATTGAGACATACCCACAACACTGTCCCTTTTTTTTTTTGCAAGGCTTCATACTGAAAATGTCATCCTGATCTGACCTTTTCTGTCACTAGACTTTCCCCCTATTTTTCCTTTCTGTTTTCCACTGTAGTGATAAAGTCTCCCTGAACTACCGAGAAAGACTCCAAACAGAATTCACACTTGTGATTTCTCTAACTCCCAGCTGTTAGCATTTAGGCATCTGTGCTGACCTGCCCTTAGGGTCCTGACAGGATATGCCTCAGCTGCAGTCACTAAGAGCACCCCCTTTGTGCATTTGCTACATTTCCTTACAAAAGGCGGGCCTCGCCCACCTCCTGTCCCTTTCTCTTTCCCTTCCTTGTCCCCAGGGGCCGATCCCTGTCCCCTTCTCTCCCCCTTCTCTCTCCCCTCCATTCAATAAACCTCCTATGTGGGCCCTGTTGTATGGTGTGACTCCTTCCTGTGCTGTTTTTAAAATACAACGTTGGTTCCCTGACCAGGAAGGCTCTCCCAGCAGTCTGAAACATGCTGGGACCCTGGAACCTGGTCTGCCTGCAACAGCCCTACTTTCCCACCTAACGGATCGCTGGGACTCTCCATCTAACACCGACGATTGGTAAGCCACCCCTTCTCCACCTCCGGCCATTTCCCACGAATGAGGCGTCATTTCTCCAGCACAGTCCTCACCTTCTGGTTTTTCTCGAAGTCCTGGTACCAGGCGACTGTGTCTCACTCGGGCTCCTAGTCCATCAGCCCCTGCTGTTTTGGATGAGGGTCCACTGAGCAGCTTGTGCCTTCTCGTGGGTCCTCGCTGAATCTCGTAGATTCCAGCCCTTGGACCTTTTCTACCTCACTCATGGAAAATGTGCCTACCACCATAAGGGCTTAACTTATCTGCCTTTGTAGTCAGACTGGGTAAATGACCGCTTACCAGCACTCCATATCCTGCCTGGTATTTTACAGGACCTTTGCAACTTCTGCCGGTGATCCGATAGATGGAGGGGGGGTACCCTACTTTCAAGCTTTCTCTTATTAAGTCCCTACCCCAATGCAGCTTTTCACTCTTTCACTCTTTTGCGCTCCCTCTCCCTCACACCTGCAACAAATCTGCTTTCTGATCCATTCTCTTCCACCTGCAACAAATCTGCTTTCTGACCTGCTCTCTTCCACCTGCAACAAATCTGCTTTCTCATTCACCAACAGCTTTGCCTCCTATTCAATACCACCAATTGGGTCTCTGGTGGGGCCACCCGCCTCTGACCATTCCCCTAGATGTGAGGCTTCATTTCCCGAGCACAGTCCTCTCCTCGCCTTCTGGCTTTTCTCGAAGTCCTGGCACCAGGCGACTGTGTCTCTCTTGGGCTCTTAGCCCTCGGCTCCTGTTCTTGCGTGACAGCGTATTGAACAGCTTGTGCCCACTTAATCTGATCCTCCCTGGATCCCTGGGATGCCAGAACATTCAGGCTTTTGGACCTTCTCTCTGCCTCATCCTTGGGAACTGTGTCATACACCTCCTCCCTCCCATTGGGATGTCTTTTGGAGACCCACTGACCATTCTTCGTACCAGGCAGTTGGGGAACTGAGAAAGAATTCTCCACTTTATTCCCCTTTTTTTTGCTCCAAGACCTGCTAGTGTCTGTCTGCTCTCCGCTCTAAATGTTCTGTTTGCTGCAACATGTGAATCAGAGATGGCGAAGCCAGCTTCGTCTTGCACAGCACACACCGGTTCTCCCTTTCTCTTTACTCAACTCCTGTTTAATTCTGTGTGTATGGGCATGTAACTATTAACAGCAACCATGTGGCTCTCCTCCATCTTGGGTGGTGACCTCATCATGATTTCTTGTGAGCTCCAGGGAGTCAACTTGGATCCATCTGAACAGCATCTTTCCAGGTCCAAGTGGTGCTGGATGGTTCCACAGAGCCTGGACAGTGGAGTGAAACAGCCAGCTCCCCCAGGACATGGCCAGCACTTTAGTTTTCTCAGGTCCCCCAGAGATGATCGACATCCCCTAGGCCAGCTGGAAGCAGTCTCGAGCATATGGTGACCTCATTCCCACCTCACCTGCTACCCCTTTCTAACTCCTCACCTTTTAATAATAAACAAAAGGGAGGAATGTTAGCATTCAGGCATCTGTACTTGCCTGCCCATAGGGTCCTGACGGGATATACCTCAGCTGCAGCCACTAAGAGCACCTCCTGTGTGCATTTGCTACATTTCCTTATAAAAGGCCGGCCTTGCCCACCTCTTGTCTTTTTTCTCTTTCTTTTCCTTGTCTCCAAGGATCAGTCCTTGCCCCCTTCTCTGCCCCTTCTCTCCCCTCTTCCCCTCAATAAACCTCCCACGTGGGCCCTGTTGTATGGTGTGACTCCTTCCCGCTGTTTTTAAAATACAGCATTGGTGTGTACAGCAGTTGAACATGGGTCAGTCGATTCTGAGAGATGGGGGCTCCAGTCTCTTGTAACTGCTTCCAGCTGACTTGGTGGGCATTGGTTAATTTCTTGGGGGGTGGGAGAGGGGCTTTTCTTGAGGTAGTCGGACATTCTGAGGTAGCTGATTGTCTTCCTGCTGTTTTGAGCCCTGTGGAATCATCTAGCCCTGCTTGGATCTGACAGCTTGGACCCCACAAGCTAAAGTGGATCTGACCTTTCTGGGTGGGTTCAAGCCAACTCCCTGGAGCTCAGAAGAATTTTTAAGTTCACGAAGGAGACAAATTTTAGACATAAGCAACTGAAGAGAATTTCAAATCCTTAGCTGGTAGTTATGATACTATGGTGTTTAGTATCTCTGCTATCAGAATTTTATTGGTTAGTGCTAAAGTTATGGAGTCATATAGCGAAAGAAGGAGAGGGAGAGGTGCATGCTATCTCTGGTGAGAGAGAGAGAGAGAAAGAGAGAGAAAGAGAGAGAGAGAGAAAGAGAGAGAAAGAGAGTGGGGAGTGGGTAGAGCCTGCTTTTATAGGTCACCTTGCACATGCGTATGTGGGCTCACGTAGCTACTTATACATGTGCATAGATTACATGATCATGCTCCTGATAAGTTTTAGGCCTCCTGAAGGCCTCTCCACTTTGCAACAAACCGAATCAGACCAAATTGGAAAGCCCAGGTTTAATGGGTGAAGCGTTCCCGGGTGATTCCCCAGCCCCGCAGAGAGAAGAAGGGGACGAGACTGGAAGAACCACGAGTATGTTTTCTGGGATGCCACTTATGTATCTCCTGTGGGAGCTCCTGAGCCTCTCTGGGGGAGGAGCTATGTCTGGTGGGATTGGGGAGGAGCTGTGTTTGGCGGGCTTTGAAAGGGTGGGTTTGGGGAGGAGCTGTGTTTGGCGGGCTTTGAAGGGGGGGCTTGGGGAGGAGCTGTGTGAGGTGGAGCTCCCACCCAAACATTCCAGACTCTTTGGGTATAGGGACACCGGTTCAAGTCTGACTACTTCCTGCAGGCATGGGGCAATGTGGGGAAGAGGAGTCAGGAATTGGTGAGCTCACATTCAGCAGGAGATGTGAGTGGAGGAGCATCTGGTTAATTGTCATCCTGGGGACCTCAGGCATCTGTTTCTGAGTTCAATGAAGAGCTTGATGAGCGGTCGTTTGATGAGTCCATTGGCCTTCTCAACCTCCTGGCTGGTGTCCTCGAAGCTGGTGCAGAGGCTGACATCTGGAGAGCCTCCTGTGAATGGACCTGTGAAATACTCAGTAGAGTGTGGGGGCCAAGGTAAGTATGGCCCCAAAAAGGCTGAGAACATTGCAACCAAGGAGAGGTGCAGGGCAAGCAAGTATGACCGAAAAAAAGAGTGTGAGAAGACTCGCCCTGCAAGAATGCAGGGAAGTGTCAGGGTCTTAAGTGGGAAGGAAGGGATCCCATCCACCCCCATGACAGAAATTGGTGAGGGAACTGTAGGTAGGACCTAAGTGAGATGTCAAAACAGAATAGGTAGCTCCTGAGTCCAAGGGAAAGTCAGTGGACTTACCCACTACCCAGAGTGTCACCCTAGGCTCTGAGAGGGCAATGGGAGTCAGCAGGTTTAGGCCATGTCAGTTCTCCGCCAGGCTTAGGAGTACTCAGTTGCCAGAGTTGGTGAGGCTGGACCTCCATGGCATGGCATAGAGGATGATCCTGCATGGAGGCATTCCGATTTCCAGTGCCAACATCCAGGCTGTCAGCAGACAGGGCATGGCTGGGGGTCAGGGCAATACCATGACCAGTGGCCCTGCTTTTCACATTTGAAGCAAGGTTTTGGAGGAGTTGACTTGGGCTGAGCTCTGGCAGGATGGAGCCTCGTGGCTGACTTCCCTTGGACCCCTTGTCGGGGGCCCTGGTGGCCTCAGAGCAGCTGATAAGGCTTGGCCTTGGAGCGTATTCTGTTGCAGCCTTGTCTGTTGGGTTGACTTGGCTGACATTCTCAAGCATTAAAAACTTCAGGAGCCATTTTCACCAATTCCTGTAGGGGAGTTTGGGGATATTCCTCAGCCTTTAAAAAATTTTTTTGTAATTTCTGGTGCTGACTGAGAAATGAAATGGGTGGGAAGGCAGGAGTCTGGTGAGACCAAGTATGAGAAGAAACTGGGGAAGATTTGAGAGCGTTAGGCCAGTGTGTAGGTTGAGGCATTGTTAGATAGGGGGGAGCAGTGCGGGAGGGGAGGACAGAAAGGAGGATAAGGAGGAATTTGGTCTTAGATTTGTGGCCCTGGAGGAGGGGGTTGGGTAGGTAGAGTTTGGGGGAAGTGAGGGAGGGGTCAGTGTCTCCAGCAGTGAATAGGTCAGTGCGCTAAGACACTGTAGGGAGGGTGGGAACACAGGACTCAAAAACCATGAACATAGGGCAGTTCTGTAGCCCCAATTTGAATAAATTTTGTAAAAGACGCAGCAGGGTGTTTGGGGATCAGGCTTTGAATGGCAAGTGCCCTTTCTCAAGTCTATGCCGGGGACCAAGCCTAACACAATGAATGCATCCACTGTGGTAAGTCTTGGGTCAAAAAGACTCAGGGGTGTGTGTGAAATTCCCTTCAACAGAACATCTTCTGGAGAAGGGGTCCCATGAAAGAAAGGCAGCCCTTTGCTCTGGAACTGGTCTGGTGAGGTGAAGGCAGCCCTCCGCACTGGAACAGGTCGGGTGAAGTGGAGGCAGCCCTCTGTAGCACCAGAACGGGTCGGGGTAGAGCGGAGGCAGCCCTCCACAGCACCAGAAAGGGTCTGGTGGAGCGCAGGCATCCATCTGTACCGGAAAGGGTCAGGTGGAGCAGAGGCAGCCCTCTGCACCGGAAAGGGTTGGATGGAGTGGAGGCAGCCCTCTGCACTGGAAAGGGTTGGGGGCCTGGCGTGGCCACATCTCTGGCAAGACACCCTGAAAACAAAGAGGCTCTGAGCCTCCTAGGCAAGGACTTGAAAAGGGCAACTTACCCAACCAAGAGCTGATCCAAGTCTGGCAGAGAGCAGGTGTGGGGGAGAGGTCTGTTTTCGCACCAAGTGGCCCTGGGCCAGTGGAGAAAAATCAACCTCCCCCTTGGTGGAACCTCCAAATGATAAGTTTTAGGCCTGTGGAAGGCCTCTCCACCTTTGCAAAAAACCAAATCGGACCGAGTTGGAAAGCCCAGGTTTAATGGGTGAAGCATTCCCCGGTGATTCACTGGCCCTGCAGAAAGGAGAAAGGGCGAGACTGGAAGAACCACGAGTCCACTTATATATCCCCTGTGGGTGTTGTCCTTAGCCTCAATGGGGGAGGAGCTGTATTTGGCGGGCTTTGAAGGGGTGGGATTGGGGAGGAGCTGTGTGGTGGAGTTCCCACCCAAACAGCTCTGTGCAGATTACATGACCACATTGTGCACGGATTATATAAGATGAGTGACTAAGCATTTTGCCTGACTGCTGACAGCATATGCGCAGACATGTGACTCCAAAAGTGCCTAGGAATAATACTAGCTATTTTTCTTTTCTTTCTTTCTCTTGTTTTTTTTTTTGAACAGCTTTGCTCAGTTTTGGCTGTCAAGGAACTTGCTTTGTAGACCAGGCTGGCCTCGAACTCACAGAGATCCACCTGCCAAAGCCTCCAAGAGCTGGGACTAAAGGTGTGTGCCACCATTGCCCAGCTCCCAGTTGTTTTTCTTTTTTCTTTTGTTTTTCAAGACAGTGTTTCTCTGTGTAATAGCCCTGGCTGTCCTGGAACTCACTGTGTAGACCATGCTGGCCTTGAACTCTCAGAGATCCTCCTGCCTCTGCCTCCCAAGTGCTGGGATTACAGGCATGCCCCACTGTAGCTGGAGTTTTCCTGTGTCCACCTGGCTCCTGCAGCCACTCAGGCCCAAGTAAACACACAGAGACTTTATCTTACTTATAAACTGTATGGCCGTGGCAGGCTTCTTGTTATCTAGTTCTTATATCTTAAATTAACCCATTTCTATTAATCTATAAGTTGCTACATGGCCCGTGGCTTACTGGTACTTTTACATCTTGCTTCCTCTGTGTCTGGCTGGTGACTCCTGACTCAGCCTTCTTGTTCCCACATTTCTCCTCTCTCTTTGTGCTGCCTGTATTTCCTGCCTGGCTACTGGCCAATCAGTACTTTATTAACCAATCAGAGCAACACATTCACAGCATACAAAGCGATATCCACAGCACTTCCCCTTCTCTCTTTTTTTCAAAAAGGAAGGTTTTAACTTTAACATAGTAAAATTACATATAACAAAACAATTATCAAACAAGAATTATAATTACAATATCTAGTCTTTATAATATCTAGTCTATTTGTATTTGGCAAAATTAAAGAAGATATCCTTTCTATCCTATATTTGTGAGTCTAAGGTTTTATATCTAACTCATCTTTTATCATAACTAAGACCTCAGAAGGATATACTATTACCTGAGGAATGGGAGGACACAAGCAACCTTCGGGAGTCTTGTGAGAGTAGACAGAGACAGCTGGCAGCCTGGACAGTCATCCAAAGTTCCTCTGTAAAGTTCGTGTATCTGTCTTTAGCCCACAGGCCTAGAGTCTTTCAGTCACTTCTCTCTGTGTCCTGTAGAATGTCTGGCAGTTTACTCTGCGAAGCAGGAACCTGAAGGACCATTTTGCAAAGCAAAGTTTAGTGGTCACCTTCCTATGGGTCCTGCATGTCCAGTCGATCAGGCAGTCCAGGCAGGAACAGTTTCTTGCCCAAATGGCTATTGTTGCCAAGAAGAAGATAAACTCCATATAGAGTATCTTCGATGCCCATCCTCCTTTCTGAAGTAAATTGGTGCTGCCAGGAGCAGACGTGTCTCATGGTCCAGAAAGTCTAAATTTTTAAAACATTTTAAATGCCATATTCTGTAGGTCTTTGAAGTGTTTGAAGATTACCTAATTGAATTATATCTATGTATACCTAGAAAAATTAACATGACTATAAGTTGGACTATCATAGAAGACTAATTATTAATCTGTATTTTTTAATTATCCGTACAATCTAAATGAGTTACACATAAACATAATACCTCCAATGAGAGTAGAAATATATATACAGTATAACAAAATTAAGTTTAAACTTGTATCAATAAACTAAAATCCATAGCAATGTAAAACATTTCTAAACAAGTTCTTTAAAAGTAGGTTTATTAAACCACCCTTTCATCCTATTATATCTATACTATCCCCTTTTCTTTAGAAAGAGATTGTATTTATAATCAACCTGCTTTAAATAAAAATAGTGTTTTTCCTCTGTCCCACACCAGAGGGCTCTTCTGATATGGGACAGGAGAATCTCTCAACCTCTTCTTTTAGCAATATGCTTGGGTTTAGAGAAGTGGTGAGCCAATTCCATCTCCAAAGCCAGCTTGGTATATTTGGGAATTTGGGCATAGCTTCTCATACCACTTCCTGCTGGATGAGGGTGCTGTATTCTTATGGGGACATAAAGAAAATTTTAGGATTATGGGGTAGTCTGTGAGGCTGTATTGTCTGAGCCAGCTGCCTTGAAACTGTTTTGGATGTTGGATTATCTGGGCCATGGTGTCATCGGAGACCTTTCAGGGGGTCTTGGCTGGTCAAACCTGATGTATCTTAATCTGGAACAAATCCATAGCCTCTTGCTTTCTGTGGAAACAAAAGCAGAGCCTCCTTTCCAAAACAACATATCCTTAGATCCAAATTTTGAAGTCAAGGTACCTTTAAAATATAGATATTGGTTTAACTGAGCAGCCTTTACAATCAGATGTCTTTCTGCAGTTAAAAATCCCAAAGACAATACAATCCATATTCTCTGTGTGATATCCATCTTCATGTGGCTTATTTTTTATATTACTTTTACTTTCTCTTTAAAGACTTTATTTTTTAAAACTTATCTATTTCGTTATATAACTGAATATATTATGTTTTTTCTCTCTTCCAAGCCTACATACATTTTTACACACATTGTAAATGGTTTAGAGGTTTATCCCATCTGAATCTGTCTTATTGTGATCTATTGCTTTAAACTGTAGCATTTTCTGCCCACCTCAGCTTCCCAACATGGCGGTGGTATGCTTACCATCAGCTCTGGGTCTGGGAGCCGTGTGTACCATCAACTCTCAGAAACAGTAGGTCTGTGCTTCTGTCAAAGCAGCGTGTAACCCAGAAACCTTTTATTTATTTATTTATTTTGGTCTGTACTAGCAAAGGCTAAATCCACCAAGCAGTGTAATGTGCGGCTTGCAGATGCCTCTTTCCCGCCATACTGCAGGTGAAGTGCGCATGCCAGGAACCTGCCATATAATAGCTCAAGCATGCAGGCTGTGGCTAATTTGAGAGAGACAACTAGGAAGCTGTTTTAGCTCTGTTTTAGAATCTTTTTCTTTTAAGCTTTCTCAGGTTTTAGGTGGAAACTCTTGCCCCATGTTCTGGCGCCATTTGTGGCTGGAGTTTTCCTGTGCCCACCTGGCTCCTGCAGCCGCTCAGGCCCAAGTAAACACACAGACTTTATATTACTTATAAACTGTATGGCCATGGCAGGCTTCTTGCTATCTAGTTCTTATATTTTAAATTAACCCATTTCTATTAATCTATAAGTTGCCACATGGCCCGTGGCTTACTGGTACTTTTACATCTTGCTTCCTCTGTGTCTGGCTGGTGACTCCTGTCTCAGCCTTCTTATTCCCAGAATTCTCCTCTCTCTTTGTGCCTCCTATATTTCCTGCCTGGCTACTGGCCAATCAGTACTTTATTAACCAATCAGAGCAACACATTCACAGCATACAAAGCGATATCCACAGCACCCCACCACTGCACAGACCAACTATTTTTCTAAACTCACTACCTGTGAAGGTGAATACTTCTGGGACTCTTACAAAATGCGTATTATGCCAGGTGGCAGTAGCGCACACCTTTAGTCCCGGCACTCAGGAGGCAGAGCCAGATGGATCTCTGTGAGTTCGATCCCGGCCTGGTCTACAGTGTGAGATCTAGGACAGGCTCCAAAGCTACACAGAGAAACCCTGTCTTGAAAAAAAATTGTATTATTTACATGTGTGTGTTTGTGCCTGAATGTATGTGCACTTGTGCATACAGTTCCTCTAGAAGCTAGAAGAGGATATTGAATCTCCTAGAACTGGAGTTATGAACAGTTGTAGGGCACTTGCTGTGGGTGTTAGGTACTGAAACTGGGTTCTCTGGAAGACTAGCAAGTGCTTTTAACCACTGAGCCATCTCTATAGCCCTGGACTCTTAATATCTATTTTCCTTATAATCATTGAACTTGTGCTAATGTAGCCCAATTAGACCCTGTCCTATAATCACAATAGAAATGTTGGACCCCACGTATTCTGATTTAGTAAGCTTCTTGAACATGCACGTTTTAAATTCCACCCAGAGGAAGGCAGAGTGACAGCTGTGGAAATTGGCCTCTTTGTTGGAATAGGTGGAAAGGCCAAGAGTTGCTGGGGGTGGGATGCTGAGAGCAAGGAAGAGATTCTGCTGCCGAGAGAGAGAGAGAGAGAGAGAGAGAGAGAGAGGGAGGGAGGGAGGGAGGGGGGGAGAGGAAAAGAAAGCTGACCTTTACTTTTAGGGCAGACTTCAAGGTGTTCTTTCATTTATTTTCAGCTAGAACTTTATGGTATACGCTGCCCAGAGAAAAGCATTCCTGCTCATCACTTTAATCTCCTTAGACATGTGCTCTCTGACCTAAAGCTGAACATTCTTAGGAATGGGTCCACCCCTTATGAATATGTATAGATCCCTGAAAAAATGCCCATGCTTCTTTGTTCCCAGGAGAGCTTTGCTTTGAAAATGCTCTCCTTGTGCTCTCCTTGCATGTTGCAGATAATAAGTCTTTCTTCACTCTTATGTTTTGGTTTTGCTTATTTTAGCCATTGTGAACCCTTTTGTATTCGTTAACAACGGGATCCTTGGCTCCACTCACCACAGTTGCCCTATCATTTCCACATTAAAGGGGTTATCAGTTTTGCAGAGAAGACCAGCATAAATTATACCTCTTTTATATGGCCACTGACAAGCTGACTTCATTGTCATGAAGAGGCCTAACTGCTCTCTTGAGTCTGTCCAGTGGGTTGTAGTTTACAAAGTCTGGTGAAGCCATGTTCTCATACCCTCACTCCATCGTTAATCCCTTACTCTAAAGTGGCATTTTATATCTTTTGGTATCTTATTTTGAGAGGTCTGGCTATGCAGCCCAGTTGGCCTGGAAGTCTGATTATCCTGATAGTCTTTTTTTTTTTTTTGGAGACAGGGTTTCTCTGTAGCTTTGTGCCTTTCCTGGAGCTCACTTGGTAGCCCAGGCTGGCCTCGAACTCACAGAGATCCGCCTGCCTCTGCCTCCCGAGTGCTGGGATTAAAGGCGTGTGCCACCATCGCCCGGCGTCCTGATAGTCTTTTTTGACATATAATTTTGAGCTTGTGTCATCATGTCCAGCCTAACAGTTAATTTCTATTGTAGTTATTTTGGAATACACAGACAAGATAGAAGGGAAAAAAATAACTGTGGCTCAGCTACTCACATACATTCCTTTTAACAGGTCCCCAATTCCAACACATTTTGTATGTCCCATTTATTTTTCTGTATTTGAAGTTGTTTAGTTTATTATTAGGTAATTAGTATATTTTGTTTAAACCCAGAATCTCAATAATTCAGCATAAGTATCTGCCGTAAAAAGCTTAAAATTTCCTCCATTGTCTCTGAAATAGAAAATATATGCACTGATGCAGGAGAAACTTGAAGGAGTAAAATTGATGCTATAAAGGATTTTTTTATTAATTAAACTTATTTATTTTACATCCCAACCATAGTTTCTGCTCCCTCCTCTCCTCTCATTTCCTCCCACCACCTCCCCTCTGCTCTCTCCATCCACTCCTCCATTTCTGTTCAGGAAAGGGCATGCCTCCCATGAATATCAACAAAGTATGCCATATCAAGTTGATGTAAGACTAGGCACATCCTGTTGTATTAAGGCTGGGCAAGGTGACCCAGTATGAGGAATAGGATCCCAAAAGCCAGAAAAAGAGTCAGAGGGACAGCCCCTGCTCCCACTGTTTGGAGTCCTACAAGTAGACCAAGCTAGACAACTGTCTCATATATGTAGAAGGCCTAGGTCAGTCCCATTCAGTCTCCCTGGTTGTTGGTTCAGACTCTCTGAGCTCCTATGAGCCCAGGTTAGATGATTCTGTGGGTTTTCTTGTGATGTCCTTGAGCCCTCTGGCTTGTACAATCCGTCCACCCTCTCTTCAGCAGGATTCCCCAAGCTCAGCCTAATGTTTGGCTGTAACATGAATCTTAAAAGTCTTATTAATAAACTCAGAGCCAATTATGGGGATGAAAGCTGAAAGATCAGAGAAGCAGAACAAGCCAGCCACAATCTCTTACCTCTAGGAAATCCTCAGTCTCTAGACAGTGAGTTCCTGTTTCCTCACACTTTATATACCTTTTTATGCCCTGCCATCTTACTTCCTGGGATTAAAGGCGTGTGTGCCATCACTGTCTGGCCTCTATGTCTAATCTAGTGGCTGGCTTTGTCCTCTGATCCCCAGATAAATTTTATTGGGGTGCACAATATGTCACCACATTTCCCCCTTTTTGTCTAAAATAAAAGGTTATAACTAATGTAAGAAAAAACTATATACAATAAGTCCACTAAGGATATGCAATATATATAGTCAAGAATTACATTAACAGTGTTCAGTCCATTAACATTTGATAGATTCAGACAAAAAACTCCATTATTTAGCCTATTTTGGTGAGTCCAAAGTGTTGTACCTAATGCACTTTCTAGCCTAACTTGTTTTGCCAACTGAAAACTATCTTTTGATGTCTTTTAAATTTATACACTTATACACCTTAGTGAGTTTCTTTTCTGAATTTGTTAATAAAGAAAACTATAACTATCTAATCTTCAACTCCCTCAGAGACCTGAGAAGGGAATAATATTTACTGAGTAAGCAGGAAGCAACTTCCAAAAAATGTGAGAAATGACAGAAACAGCTGACTGCCTGGACAATCACCCAAGATTTCTCTACAACATTGGGACATCCATCTTCAGCCTACAGGCCTAGCATATCTGACAGACTCATCTGTGAAGCAGGATTTTCTAAAGGGTCTACCTACCTTGTCTTGGCAAGGATCAGCAGTCCTTTGTTTTGTGTCCATTTTGGACAGCATACTGTCAGCAGTTGATGTACATTTTCTTGCCCAGTGGCTAATTTGCAACAACAACCAAAAAAAGTAAACTCCATAAGGAGTTTCTTCAATGCCCAACATCTTCTCTGAAGTAGATTGGTGCTGCCAGGAGCAGACATGTCTCATAGTAATAAAAAAATAGAATCTATTTTACTAAAACATCTTAAATGCCATATTCTATAGATCTCTGAAGTGTTTCAGGATGACCTGTCTATCTAAAATATATTTTTGTTTAACCTTAAAAACATACCTAATATGACTACATGTTTGATTGTAATGACTGTTAACTTGCATTTCTTTATATCCTAATTAGTTGGTAATAATAACTTTCAAGGACTAGCAATTTGCATTACATTGTTAAATGAACTGTATAGGTACAATACCTTGAACAAGATTAGAAATATGTACAGTATTTTCTAACAAAATCAATCTCAAATTTGTATCAATATACATAATTTGTATATAATATATAAAAATCCTGTCCAATGTAAAATATTTAAAACTAGTAGTTGCTTTTAAAAAGTAGATTCATTAATTTATCTTTTTAATCTTATCATATCCATATTCTCTTTTTTCAGAGTAGATTTAATAATCTACCCTTTATCCATCATTTCTATACTTTTTTTTTCAGAGTAGATTCAATAATCTACCTTTTATCTTATATCTATATCCTCTTTTTTCTTTTCAGCATAGATTCAATAATCTACCCTTTATCCTGTCATTTCTATATCCTACATTTCTATATCATATCCTCCTTTCTTTTAGAGATTGACAATGACCAATAACAATTTGTAACCAACAACCTAAACAAACACAAACATCAATAATCCTTTTTTTTGGGAATGTGGGCATAGTGTTCTAGGCTACTTCCTTCTGATTGGGGCACTGGCAATCTTATTGGGATCCTGATAAAATTTGAGGTAATAGTTAAGTCCTGGGAAGACTGACTATAACCTTTGTTGATAGGTACCATTTGTTAAGGTTCAGGAGGTCTCTCTTGATCAAATCTAATCCATCTTAACCTGGAACAAACCCATAGCATCTTGCTTCCTTTGGAAACAAAAGCAGAGCCTACTTTCCAAAACAACATAACCTTAGATCCAAGTTTTAAAGTCAAGATACCTTTAAAATATGTATATTGGTTTAACTTAGCCTATACAATAAAATGTCTTTCTGTAGTTAAAAATCCCAAAGACAGTAAAATCCATACTCTCTGTAACATCTATCTTTATTTGGCTTATTTTTTACATTACTTTTACTTTCTCTTTAAAGACTTCATTTTTTAAAAATTATCTATTTATTTATATAACTGTCTATCTTCCTTTCCTCTCTCTTCCAAGCCTAAGTACATTTTTACATATAATGTAAACCATTTAGAGGTTTATTCCATCTGAATCTGTCTTTTGTGTATCTATAAGCCTTTTATGATCATTACAAACTGCAGCGTGGCTAAGATTGAAGTGGCAGTCCTGGCTGCTGACTCCACCAACTTCAGCCTCCCAATATGGTGGAGGTACCCAGGAGAGTCACATTTACCCTGCCAACTCTGGGGTCCATGTTGCCATCAGGTAGCGTGCAGCTGGCCCATAAACCCTTTTTGTCTGTATGAGTGAAAACTAAATCCACCATGCAGTGTGCTACACAGCTGGGAGCCAGCTCTGTGTACTGATGCGGGAATCCACTATGCTGCACTCAAGCCCGAATGCTGTGGTGTCTCACGGCCCACATGAGACATCAAGTAGGAAGCTGGTTTTGGCTCCATTTTAGAATCTCTTATTAAGTTCTCTCAGGCTTTACGTGGAAACTCAAGCCAACATGTTGGGCAGCCAAATGTAGTCGTAAGTTTTCTCAGGTCCTGCCCAGCCCCACAGTCCCTCAGATACTTATAAAAATAATCATTCAGCCCCATGTTGGGCACCAAATGTAGCATGAATCTTATTAATAAAAAAACTCAGAGTCAAATATTGGGGTGAAAGCTGGAAGATCAGAGAAGCAGAACAAGCCAGCCACAAGCTCTTAACTCTAGGAAATCCTCAGTCTCAAGACAGTGAGTTCCTGTTTCCTCACACTTTATATAACTTTTTATGCTCTGCCATCTTACTTCCTGGGATTAAAGGTGTGTGTGCTTCCCAAGCAAAGGCATGAGATCTCAAGTGTTGGGATTAAAGGTGTGTGCCACTAAACCTGGCTCTGTTCCCAGTATGGCCTTGAACTCACAGAGATCTGTCTCCTGAGTGATAGGATTAAGGGTGTGTGCTATCACTGTCTGGCCTTTATGTCTAATCTAGTGGCTGGCTCTGTCCTCTGATCACCAGGTAAGTTTTATTGGGGTGCACAGTATATCACCACATTTGGCTGTGGGTCTACATCTGTTTCCATCAGTTGCTTGGTGAAAATTATCTGATGACAACTGGGCTAGACACCAGTCTATGAAATATTGTTAGGCATCATTTCATAGACCATTTTTTTTGCCAGTTATGTTTGGTTTTATCATAGGTCTCTGGGCTATATGCTTCTGGGTCCTTGCACTTGAGACAGTGTCAGAGGTTGACTCCCCCTTGTGGCATGGGTCTCAGGCTGGACCACTCACTGGTTGGCTATTCCCACAATCTCTGTGCCATCCTTACCTCAGCACATCCCATAGGCAGCACAGACTGTAGGTTGAAGGTTTTGTGGCTGGGTGTTGGTGTCTCAATCCCTCCACTGGAAGTTTTGCATGGTCACAGGAGATGGCCAGTTCAGGCTACGTATCTGCTATTGCTAGGAGTCTTAGCTGTGGTCGTCCTTGTAGATTCCTGGGAGTTTCCCTTGCACCAGGTTTTATCTGACTGTGAAATGTACCCCATTTCCAGTCATCTCTTTCAGTACTCTCCCCCCTCCAACCCACCCAATCTGATTCCCTATGTTCCCACCCCAGTCTACCCAGGAGATCTCTTCTATTTTCCCTTCCCAGGGAGATACTAGAGTCCCCCTTTGGGTCCTCCTTGTTACTTAGCCTCTCTGGGTCTGTGGATTGTAGCCTGGTTATCCTTTGCTTTAGAGCTAATATCAACTTATGTGTGAGTACATACCATGTTTGTATTTCTAGGTCTGGGTTACCTCACTCAGGATGATTTTTTTCTAGTTCCATCCATTTGCCTGCAAATTTCATTATATTTTTAATAGCTGAGTAGTACTCCATTGTGTAAATGTACCACATTTTCTTTATCCATTCTTCAGTTGAAGGACATCTAGGTTGTTTCCAGGTTCTGACTATTATGAATAAAACTGCTGTGAACATAGTTGAGCAAGTGTCCTTGTGGTATGATTGAGCATTCCTTGGGTGTATGTCCAAGATTGGTATAGCTGTGTCTTGAGGTAGTTTTATTCCCAAATTTCTAAGAAACAGCCATGTACAAGTTTGCACTCCCACCAACAGTGGAGAAGTGTTCCCCTTGATCCACATCCTCTCCAACGTAAGCTGTCTTCAGTGTTTTTGATCATAGCCATTCTGACACGTTTAAGATGGTATCTCAGAGTTGTTTTGATTTGCATTTCCCTGATGGATAAGGATGTTGAGCAATTCCTTAAATATCTTTCAGCCATTTGAGATTCTTCTGTTGAGAATTCTCTGTTTAGATCTGTATTCCATTTTAATTGGATTATTTATTTATTTATTGGTTTTGGAGACAGGGTCTTTCTATGTAGCTCTGGCTGTCCTGGAACTCTCTCTGTAGACCAGGCTGGCCTCTAACTCAGAGATGTGCCTGCTTCTGCCTCCTGAGTGCTGGGATTAAAGGCATGCACCACCACCGCCTATCTGATTATTTGGTTTTTTGATGTCTAGTTTCTTGAGTCCTTTATGTATTTTGAAGATTAGCCGTCTGTCAGATGTGGGGTTGGTCAAGATCTTCTCCCATTCTGTAGGCTGCTGTTTTATCTTATTGACAGTGTCCTTTGTGTTAACAGAAACTTTTCAGTTTCATGAGGTCTTATTTATTAATTGTTGATCTTAGTTTCTGTGCTACTGGTGTTTTATTCGGGAAGTTTCTCCTGTGCCAATGTGTTCAAGGCTATTTCCCACTTTCTCTTCTATCAGGTTCAGTGCATCTGGATTTATGTTGAGGTCTTTGATCGACTTGGACTTGAGTTTTGTGCATGGTGATAGATATGAATCTATTTGCATTCTTCTACATGACGTTTTGCAAGCACCATTTGTTGATGGTGCTTTATTTCCATTGTGTAATTTTGGCTTCCTTGACAAAAATATAAAGGATTTTTAAATAAGCTTGCTTAGAAACCATTCAGTTGTACAAAGTAGAATTTAGCTAAAGGATTACTGCCTCCAAGAAGGCTGGAAGATAAGACTGGATGGTGGTGGTACATGCCTTTAATCCCAGCCTTGGGTGGCAGAGGCAGATGAATCTCTGAGTTCAAGGCCAGCCTGGACTACATAGTACATTTCAGGACAGCCAGAGCTTCACAGGGAAACCCCATCTCTACCTTCTCCCCTAAAAAAAGAAAGACTGGCCGGGCGTTGGTGGCACACGCCTTTAATCCCAGCACTCGGGAGGCAGAGGCAGGCGGATCTCTGTGAGTTCGAGGCCAGCCTGGGCTACCAAGTGAGCTCCAGGAAAGGCGCAAAGCTACACAGAGAAACCCTGTCTCGAAAAACCAAAAAAAAAAAAAAAAAAAAAAAAAGAAAGACTGGAAGAGTAGTACACTAACAAGACTTGTTAGAAACCGAGAAGCCAAGTCTGTGCCACAATTGAAGTTTAAGGTTGTTGGGGAAGTTTCTGCTAATGTTTACTCAGCAAGATTATCCTCCAATTAGGCTCCATCCTGTAACAAAAGGAGATAACCCTGACTTACAGCCTGCCATTATCAAAGAACATGCCTCTAAGGGGCAATGCTAGGGGGTAGTGCAGGGTCACAAGCACCATTAAGTCCTGGTCTGCCATTAACTCCCCTTGCTCGTCTCAGTAAAAGCATAATTCTGCCAGGTGGGCAAAATGAACCCAGGTAACAACTAAGTGAAAAGAACAACACAGGTGTACTTAAGAAAAATTTCTGGCAATTTCTCTGCTGTGTAACTCTCCCATCTGCCCAGGTTGCCAGACTTGAGTCTGCTGCCTGTTTAAATTGCTCAAAGTGTAACCAGGAGCCAGGACCTGAAAGAGATTTAAGGATGACCGCATATGTGGAATGTGTAAGCCTGAAGTGTACTTAAGCTAGTGAAATCTTCTGTTTTTGGCCATCTCCTCTTTGAGCATTAGCCAGAGCTAGACATGTGGTAGAAAGAGCTTTTTTCTTCATTAATCTCTTAATTATGTAGTATGCATAATTAAAATGTTCAGTGTGCAGAGCAATTTCTCACTGGGAAGGCGTATTATTTCTATTACAACAAATATTGTTAATAAATCCTTGTCGACATTTGAGAGGATAATTCTCCTGTTGATTTCTACAAGTTGACATGTTTCTGGAGTTGCTGGGTTTCAGCATCCTGGTTCTGGCAGTCCTCACAAGATAGGCTCTGCCATCCATTCATCATCAATAAGCCAGTTAGAGAGATGGTTAATAGTTAAGAGCAGAAAAAAGGAGATTTCAGTGTGTCCACACTGGGAAGATGAACCAATAAAAAGGGCCAGCCACCTCCATTTTGGGTCCTGACATCTGGTTTAGGATTCATCAGGGGGTGACACTTAGGTATGACTAAGCAGTCCTGGTCAGGATGTGATCTACCCAGCAACTGACACTTCACTGTCAGCCCTGCAGGGTCAGCCATATAGTTGTCAGCAGTCTGTGAAATCTCTTTCCAGGAGACAAGCTCCCTCCCCTCTGACTGGCACCCGGACCCAGCCTTTTCCTTCCCAGAATGGGACTCTTGGGATAAATTCCTATTTCTTAGGGTCCATTGTCTCTCAATAATTTGATAGCCCAAGGCAGGGGCACAAGTGTCTCTCTTTAGAATATCTTGGCTCCTGCTGAGACTGCTAGAGATACGTTTTGCAAAATTCCTTTGAGAACATTTATCAAGTGTCTGCATTACTGTGCCTTGAGATTATTGCTGACCTTTTAAATGTTACTAAATTCAGACATTGCTTTATTGTTTTTGTTTTAAAATAAATTCTCTTAAATTGCATCAAAAGTCTACATTTCCAGTTAAGACCTATACATTTGTTTCTCATAATTGTTGTATAAAAATGAGCTTACAAGATTTCATATAAGATACTGTTCATTTAAAATGAGTACTTTGGGACTGGAGAGATGCTCTTCCAGAGGTCCTGAATTCAATTCCTAGCAACCATATAGTAGCTCACGAACATCTATAATAGGATCTGATGCCCTCTTCTGGTGGCTTGCAGGTATACATGCAGAGAACTCATACATAAAATATAAATAAATAAAAATTAAAAAAATAATTAAAAAAAGTTAAGTGAGTACTTTGTGGTCAGGACTATACATTCAGTATTAGAGCATTTGCTTAGCACTTGCAAGGCTCTGAGTTCAATCCCCAGTTCAGCAAAAAATAAAAACAAAAGAGTAATAACAAAAAAGAAAAAACTTCATAAGTACATGTTTAAAAGGGGTGGAAAACAGCTCACAGAAACCACAAGTTTTGGAACCTGAGGTGGAACACAGTCACAAACCACAAACTCTATTCCCTGTCCTAGATAAACTACCATCTTGCCTCAGCTTTGAAGTTGTCTAGCCTCCTTGTTATCTTTGTGTTTATCAGTTGAATAGGCATTTATATTTGAGTCACAGCTGGGCATGGTGGTGCATATTTGTAATGCCAGCATTTAGGAGGTAGAGGCAGGACAATCAGGAGTTCAAGATAGCCTCATTTATATGGCTAGTTGGAGGCCAGCATGGTCTATTTAAGACCCGGATTCACAAAAATTACTAAATTTAAGTCACGTGTACCTTATGATACCTTGCCTTGGATATATTTGAACAATCTCTCCACACTAAGATTACAGACAAGGATAGAGCACATAGGCTTTCCTCTGGGAAATAGCAAGTCCTGTTCTTGACTGTGTAATCTGCTATTTCCTTGTGTAAGTGTCCAGGCAGGAATGAAGATGTCCTAAAGAGATACTTATATATTTTCTTTGGCTATCTGTTCAACAGTGGACCTCAAGGAACTGGAAATTTCCCCAGGAATTTCACTTTGGGGAACTAAAATACTGAAACCTGTGCCAGGCACAGGGAGAAGCTGCTCTTGAAGAGATTGCACATAGTTCTGATACCTTGGCATACCTTGTAAGAGACTGGAGTCTAAAATATGATGATCGCTAGGACTACACCTTGAGCAAGACAGCTTAGTTCTGCATACTTTATTCTGCCCTCTATTTAAAACTAAAAGTCATCAGATGCAGAGATCCATGGCCAGGCTGAGTCCCAGGAGTCCAATCGATGAGAGAGAAGAGGAATTCTCCCCCCCCCCAAACAAGGTTTCTCTGTGTAGTTTTGGTGCCTGTCCTGGATCTCGCTGTGTAGACCAGGCTGGCCTCAAACTCACAGAGATCCGCCTGGCTCTGCCTCCTGAGTGCTGGGATTAAAGGCATACGCCACCACCTGGCTGAGAGGAGGGATTCTGTGAGCAAGGGACATCGAGATCATGATGGGAAAATGTACAGAGATGACCAGCCAAACTATTGGAAACACATGAACTGTGGACCAATAGCTGAGGAGCCCCCATGGTACTGGACTAGGCCCTCTGGATAGGTGAGACAGTTGTTTAGCTTGGATTGTTTAGGGGGCCCCCAGGCAGTGGGATCGGGACCCATCCCTGGTGCATGAGCCTAGTGCCTATGGTGAGACACCTTGCGCAGCCTTGGTGCAGGGAAGAGGGGCTTGGACCTGCCTCAACTGAATGTACCAGGCTCTGCTGACTCCCCATGGGAGACCTTGCCTTGGAGGAGGTGGGAATGGGGGGGGAGGCTGGGGGACAGGAGGAGGGAGAGGAGGGGAATCTGTGGTTGGTGGTGAAAAATGAATAGAAAAATCTCTTAATTAAACAAACAAACAAAAAAAACTAAGTCGGGTGGTGGTGGCCCATGCCTTTAATTCCAGCACTCGAGACAGAGCCAGGTGGATCTCTGTGAGTTCGAGGCCAGCCTGGGCTACAGAGTGAGTTCCAGGAAAGGCGCAAAGCTACACAGAGAAACCCTGTCTCCAAAAACCAAAAACCAAACCAAACCAAAACAAGAACAACAACAACAAAACCAAAAAAACTAAAAGTCACTTCTGTATAGTGGAAAATGGGCTTTGGGGCAGATCAGTGGAGTTCTATGCTCCTCTGCCCACTGTGGCTGCAGTAAACAAATCTTTCCACTTTTTACCATTACTTTGTTTAATTGGCTTATTGAGGATAGGTGGTCTGCCAGGGCCTAGGCTCTGGCTGTAGTAACACTTGCAACCTGAAGTTTGTAGGCTTTGACTCTTAAGTGTATGCTCAAATCATACATGATTTTCTAATAGACCACAAGCTCTGGAGTCATGACTTTAGAAATAAAGGGTTCCTCATGCACCTTCAAATCAGAAAAGGTGCTGTAACAGAACAACACAACCTACACTGTCACTAGGAACTACATACTGGCAAAAATATGATGAGCTTACTATTTGAAAAAGTTTGTTTAAAAAAACCTCACCTGAAATAGAAGGACTCAAATATCTGTGGAGTTTAGTAGTTGCTATTGTTGTCCATGCACCTCCATACTGTTTAGGTAGGACACAGTAGGGCACTAAAAAATATCTTAAGAATGAAAATTTCTCTTAATTCAAAAGCTTGTCATTGATGTAGCCCTAAGCTTAGAGGTTACTTTTGGGTGTCTGGGTACTCTTCAGGATGACAAAGTTTACTCATTCTTGTAATTTCTTATTTCTCATCTTATTTTTCTGTCTGTATGGGATACTGAGTAGAAAGGACAATTTAGAGATCATGTAGACCAATGGATTTTAAATTCTAAGAGATAGAAACTCCTGGGAGAGGGGAAAGTGCTGTGTATGGCGGAGCTATAGCAGAAGCAGGGCCTTTCTTCTCAGCTCCTTGCCTGAATATGGAATTCTCTGAATATGGAATTCCTTAACAGTTGAGGAAACAGCATGCCCAGAAAATAAGGGACTATACTTCAGGGAAATAGTGGAACTCAGATGAAAGGGAGTTCTTTTAGTCTCTGGCCCACCGGGAGACCCTGTGAAACGGAAAGAACTGCCTGTCTGTCTTTATGGCAAACCTCCTGTCATTAAAACGATGGTGTACAGTTCCATTAAAAAAATCAAACCTGTTTTTGTTATGAAATATGATCTTTTTCAGTTATGTTTGGATAGAGCTAAAATAATTCAGAAGACTTTTGCGATTTTTCTTGTCATTGCCTGGGAGCTCAGTAACAGCTAGGGCATCTATGTATTATTGGACCAATAGGCACACTGTTCCTTGATGCTCAGGTGTGACCTAAGAGGGGAAGAAGGCCCCAAAGGATGAGAGGCCCCAGTGGCGGATTGCTTGGCTTGCTGCTGTGAGCAGTTAGATTCAGATTAGGTGAGGGCCTGGAGGACAGTGTGTGCGTCAGAAGTGGGTTCGAGGCTGGGGTGAGTGGGAGGAGCGTGTCCTTGTACACGTCTTGAGCGTGAGGCGCAGGGGGCTGTCGGGAACAGGTTCTGGACTTGACCAACCACGTCTCTTAGGCAACAGGCAGCTACAGCGTCGGAAGGAAAGTGCAGGAGCCTCCCAGCCAGACTAGCAGCAACCTCACCAGCATATGCTTGCAGACTCTGAACCAGCCAATCCTACACTAAGAAGAGCTCATCTTTCCAATGTGGTAGGGACTTCCTGTTGCTGTTGCCATGGTTCCGCGGGCGGGACTTAAGAGAGGCTTCCTTTGTTTGAATGGTTCTCTAGTCCCCTTGCTCAGGTTTGAGTGCGTTGTGTGTTGTTCATCCCACCTGTCTTTCCTAGCCTTCATCTTATGGGCTGTGGGCAGAAAAGCAGCGGAAAAGATGGATGATCCTCCGAAGATGGACGATCCTCCGATGTGGGTGCCTGTCTGTTTCTTTAAAGTCTTAGATGGCAGTGTTGCTCCATACAGCCCCTTCTTCTCTGCCCTATGTGTTTGAAAAAATACTGTGAGTCTTTTTAAACTAAAAAGGCTTTTTTTCCTTTCCTTTTCCCCTTTTCTTCCCTTTCTCCTCCCCTCCCTTTCCTTTTCCTCTAGTAGGATTTGTGCCTGCCTGGAACTGGCAATTGAGTTAATAAATTCTAGACTTACCTTGTTAATATTCACAGCCTTAGAACAAATCCCTTTATTTTTCAAGTTGGCTTTACTATTGTAGGGCAGCCTAGACACTACAGCTACTTGTATTTTGGCTTCCCTGAAAGGCCTTATTATTCTACCCCCCGCTTGTCCTGGGGTTTGTGTTCTTTCAATGTAGAATTTGTTTCACTTCTGTCTGGAAAATTTCTGTAAAGTGTTAATGAAAACAAGTTTTTTCCTGCAGTCCCATCACCTCATGGTCACCATTAATTGTATTTTTATGGTAATTGCCTTAGAGATTTTCTAATCCATACGGGTCTTTTAAACATACTAGGATGCATATTTATGCCTTTGCTTTAGCGTTTTAAAAACCCTTTTATAGAATCAGACCAAATTCCATTGAGATATGTAATTGCTATATGTCACATTACAAATCTCATATATTTAGCTTGAGCTATTTGTCACTTGAACATTTTCTTTAGTGTGACAAAAATTATTTAAAAAGTGATATGAAAAATACAAACAACCCATAACCCCATCTCATTATCAAATATTTTAAAAGTATTGTTGTTGAGGACAAGATTTGTACTAGTTTGCTTCCTTTTTGCTCACCATTTATATTTAAGCACATAAAAAAGTGGCTAGCAATGTGTTCTGAATAGATACGTTGTGTGTAAGAATTAGTGTTTGATTTCTGCGGGGTAATTTTGTTTATAAATATGGTGTGACATTTTGTAATATCCTGCCGTGTTTAGTTTCCTACATGCTTTTTCTTTCCATTTAAACAATGTGAGTAATAAGTATATTATTAGAACGTAAAACCACCTTTGTTTCCAGGTTTACATTCCTTTCCAGAGTGTCTTGTTTTTTTCTTGTATTTAGCACAAAAAGGTGTTCTACAAGAGTGTATAATTTAGAATGTGATTCCACATCTGTGTGCCACAGTTGCCATGAATATAAAAGGTAGTGACTGCAGTATCTGCTTCAGTGTTGATAGCCTGCATACATAGCTCAACAGGTTCTTAACTTGGGTCCTCACTGCTAGATGTCACATTATTGCTGTCTGTCCTGGTGGCCATGACATGTGTAGTAGGGAGAGAGTTTTAAACCAGCTTTTTATTTATTTTTATTTGAGTCTGGGTGTGATAAAATCTCTTTAAATGTAACCTCTTGAGATTCCCATTTCTACCTTCTAGTAGGAAAAAGCATTATGTAATTTTGAGTGAACTGAGTCAAGGAGGAAAATATTAATACATTACTCAATGATATTGCTTCTTTAATTTACAAAGAATATTTTCATACATTCTTATTGTATTTCTACAAGTAGATTGATTGACTTTACAAGTCCAAACTTTTTTATTAATGAAATTTGTTTTTGACAATATTATATATAAGTCCAAACTTTTATTCTATGGGTACATGCATGGAAGTTAATTCCCATTCTATGTGAACTTTGGGTTTTTGTGCGCTCATAATCATTTATAAAGTTCGAAAAATAGTATTGATTTTATGTTGCAAATGTAGAAATTAACCCCACTGTAACATATGTATTATAAATGTTTTCCTTTTTAATGATGTTTGTGGTCTTTAGCTATATAATTATTAGTACTCCCCCACCCCTACCTCTCTGTCGGGGGTGGAACTTAGAGCTTGGAGACTTGATGAACACACTACACTGAACTACTGCTCTGCCTTCCTCCAGGCGCTGAATCTGATTGTCTACCGCTTTATTCTTTGGTATGGAGCTGAAAGTCCCATCTGGTCCTACTTCCCCTACCACTTATTTTTAGCCTAATCTGTTTAGTTTTCCACTGTCCTGATGAAGTCTCCATCAAAATGCTTTGAAAACCTCAAATAAATAAAAATTCCAAGTGACTACATGTTTAAGGTTTTCCCTAACAACTTGCTAAAATCACTATGCTCTAGGACTCTAATATATGTTTATTCTGTATATCCCTGAACTTGTAGTCATTTAGCACCATTACATGCTTTTTAAACTCTCACTAGAAGTACTAGATCCCACAGCTTCTGAGTCATTAAAGCTGCCCATGCATGTACCTCAATTTAACCTTCACCGATGAGGGCAGAGCTGGTAGTTGTGGAAGCAGTTATCTCCCTCCTTCAGTGTAGCTGAAAGGGCAAAGAATTGCTGGTAGTGAGAGTAAGCAATGATGGTGTTGTCAAAGGAAGAGATGAGTGTGGCTGGGAGTGGTAGATTCACTAACCATGACTCTTCTACCATTTCCACCTTAAAAGGAATGTCAGCGTTGAGAGAAGACCTACAGGAACTCCACTTGCTTTCTCTGTCCTCTGGCAGTCTTACTTTATTGTTTCATGGAGAAGGCTGACTACTCCTTTGATCCTGTCCAGTGGGAGTTTACAAACCTGCTGAAGAAATTGTTTCACACATTCACTATTAGTCTATCATTAATTCCATATGATGACATGGCAGTCTCTTTTGTTTGCTTGTTTTGTTGGTTATTTTTGAGATAGGGTATGCCTATGCAGTCCAATGTGTTTCTGTTCTTCTGCCTCAGCCTTCCATGTTCTGGGATAACAAATGTGTCGCAAGCCTGACTTTCTGATTCATTTCTATTGTAGTCGCCTTGGAATATATGGAAGAGAATAAATGAAAAAGTGTGATCTTTTCTTAATGTGTTTTACATATTACATTCATTTTTTTCCGTAATTGTGGTAATATATTGTTCAATATTAGATTGTGAAGTAGTTTTTTTCCTACTAGGTAATAAGAATATTTTCTTAAAATTCATATTTCCCAATAGTCTTTCATATATATCTTCTACAATATGGTTAGCAGTTCCTTCATTACTTCTGAAAAAGAAAAAATAATGCTACAATAAACATGTGAGTACGTCATTGCCCTCATTTAAACAATGTGCCTACTGTGGTTTCTGCCAAGTGGATACATACTGCAAAACTCCTCTGACCAAGAACACTTGCCAGTATCTGCACCATTGCGTGTGGAGATTACAGCTAACCTTCAGAATGTTACTATGCTGAGATTTGAGTTTGCTGTCTTAGTTTTAAAAAATATCTTCTATATTATTTGTGATTCAGTGCTCTTTCATACATTTTATATACTCTGTGAAAATGACTTTAAGATTTCATATGCGATATTGGTTTTAAAAGGAACACATTGTGGCATGGGAGTATGTCTCAGTGGTACTGAGCTTTCATAGCAACTGGGCAAGTAAATCCAATTACACACAAAAAAGAACCAAAACAACAAACAAACAATAAATAAATGAACATTAAACCAATCCAAATGTTTCTCAAGGAACATTCTGTCAGCCATGCACCCCAAACATTTCCATCTGCGGATTTATAATCTGAGAAAGGTCATAGTCACAGACTGCCTGCCCTACATAAACTGTCATCATGGTTCAGTTCTAGAGTTGGTCCATCTTAGGATTCTCCCTGGTGTCTACCAGTTAAAGAAACAGGGTAACATGCATCATTTTCCTCCCATTTCACATCCCACTACCTTGAGCTAGCTATTTCTGAGTGATGCCGCCACACAAAGATTGTAGAGGACGGAACATATAGATCTTCCTTCGTGGGAACCACTGGTCATGTTATAAGACAGGACCCAATCCTAACCATATGTGTGGTGTCTTGTTGCAGCAGAAGCTTTCAGGCTTTGATTCTCAGAAGCTTATATGTATAGTCTTAGCCACATAAGACCACAAACTCTGTAGGCACAAATTTTAAGGGGTGGGGTGGGGACACAAAATTTCCTTACATCTTCAAAATGGCAGACAGAGTTCTGCTACTAAGTGTTAAAACCTGTGATATTAGATAATTAAATTTAGGAAAAAGTATCTTGTGCTATTTGGAAAACATGATGCACACAATCACATGAAGAAATAGGAACCAACTCTGTAGAGAGGTTTTCAGTGATGGATGTGGATAGGGCACAAGAAGGTAGCAAAGATACACTACCTTGGAAAAAAGTTTTGTTTGCTTTTTTATATCATTTGATTAGTTTATACCTGGCTAACAGCTTATCAGTGTTGCCGACCTAAGCATAGGGGTTACTTCTGGGTGCCTGGTAGATGGTTAAGTTTACTCATTTTCCTACTTTCCTTTGTCACATCCTTTGACACCAGGAGGAAAGCTTAGAGAGCTTGAAACCAGTAGATTTCAAACTGTTTAAGTGTAAGAAACTTTGTTAGGGAGGGGTGTAGATGAAGAGGTTCTTCTCTTACACACTCCTGCCTGGTTGCTGCTACCCTCAGCTTCTGGTTCTTTTTTCTTAAAGTTGAAGAAACAGCCTGCCCAGAGAACAAAACGTTTTCCTTGTCAGGTTACTTTTTTCCCCCCAGTAAAGCAGGAGAGGCTGATGGATCTTGGACTGGAAGGGGTGATCTCTTGAGCCCTGGCCAAGGCCTGTCTTACCCTGCTCACAGTACTGTTTAACTCCCTCTCCCCTTTTGAGTAAATATGTGTTTTCCCCCCACCTTTGACTTCTCTGAGGATTGAGTTAAAAGTAATTAAGACAGGAGCAGAGAGGTGCAAGCAGGGTAAGGTAGAACATCACAGAAGGGCATAGTCTTCTATGCTGCCCAGGGCATGACCATGAGTAGGAGACTTTGGAGGGGAAGAGAAGGGTCCCCAAGAGTAAAGAAAGGCTCCATTGGCTGCCTGCTATGTGTCCTGGGGCCATGAGGTAGGGAGTTAGGATTAGAGGGGATGAGTGCTGCAAGGAGACAGTGAGTGCAGCCACTTGAGAAGCAGGATCAAAGGCTGGGAGGAGTGGGAGGAGGAGTGTGTCCAGGGACTGGCATACATCTCACGTGGTGCGTGGTGCGCAGGGCAAGAGGTCCTCCTTATTATCAGCAGTCCCATTCTCCATCAGCGATTGCATCCCTTGGTCAGCAGAGAACTACAGCCCTGGAGGGAAGTGCAGGCCTGCCTCAGGACAGAGCCGCCAAGGCCTCTCAGGACACTTGTGCTCAGGCTGCACTTCACCACTCCGACTACCAGGAGCAGCATCTTTCCAATGTGGTAGGGATTTCCTCTTGCTGTTGCTATGGTCCAAGAGCAGAACTAAGGGAGGCTTCCTTTGTTGGTATAGACTGATTAGCTACTTGGGCAGGTGTGAGTTGTGAGTTTCCTGTATCATCTGTCTGGTCAGTCGTCTCAGTAGGTTGGCTTTTTTTTCATCTTCATTTAATGGGCTGGGGGCAGAAAATTCCCAGAAAATATGAACATTTCTCTGATATTGGTGCTTTACGGCTCTCTGACCCTTAGATGGCAGTATTTCTCAGTGCAGTGGGCCTCTCTGCACCATCCCCCCTCCCTTCTTGTGTCGAAAAAAAAAAAAATCCCCTGCTGTGGAGCATTTTTTCTAATGTAGAGGCTTTAAAAAAAGTCTTGGAGCAGGAGATTAAGTTACTGGCTTCCTCTGAGGTTCCCTCCCAACTCCCTACCTCTTGGACAAAGCCCTTTTCTTTTCTAGTTGGCCTTGCTTTGGTGGGACAGCCTAGGAACTCATTTTTCCCCTTCTGGCCTTGGAGTTTATGCACCTTTGCAAATATTTTCTTCCAGTATAGATTGTATTTCACTGCATTCTGGACATTTTCTGGGAGTATTAATGAAAACAATTTTTACTCACAGTCCTATCACCCAGTGATCACCATTAATTCTACTTTGTGATCCTTGCTTCAGAGGTTTTCCATACGGGTGCATTTAAAGCATACTGAGATCCATATTTGCACATTACAAAAACCCTGTGCAATTACTGCTGTGAGTCTCATTACCTGTACAGTTACTGTGAGTTACCTTCAAAGCCCACATATGTAGCTAGCCTATGATAGCTTTATCCTAGTAATGAGCTACAGCTATGACACAGTTCTTTCAGAACTCACATGGAAAACAAAAGGAGCCCTTGAATTCCTATGTAAATGTTAAACAACAAAGGACTTTTCCCTGGGATAGGAGCTTTACTAGTTATACCCATCCCCCACTCCCACCTCCAACCAGGACACCAACAGAACAGGTCTAGTAACCTGCCCTCCACACCAGCATCTGTTGAACACAGGAACATCTCTTCTGGTTAATTGATTTTGTTTATGCATGTGTCATTTCATAAAACTCTGTAATGTCTACAGTTTCTTTTTTCTTCTTTTTTTGGGGGAGATGTTTGAAGACAGACTTTCTATGTGTACCAGCCCTGGCTGTCCTGGAACTCACTTTGTAGACCAGGCTGGCCTGGAACTCACAGAGATCCACCTGCCTGTGCCTTCCTAGTGCTAGGATTAAAGGAGTGCGCCACCACTGCCTGGCATATTTGCAGTTTCTTAAATGATCTTTCCTTCCACTTTCTTGTGGGGATGTGTTTATTATTACAATTTACCAAAATAGTCTTTGTTTGCTGTTTGACATTCTTACTTGGTGTGTCTTTTACTCGTTTTTGGATTACAGGACAGAAAAGCATCTTCAAAGCCACTGTGTTGGCTAGAGACTTGATAGACGAGGGCCATTGGTAAACCTTTATGCTTGCCTTCAAGTTTCCTGATGTGTTGATAACTGACTCCACGTGTGTATTGTGCTGTCTCTGGAAGCATACATTAAAAGTAGTAAATAATTACCTGTTTCAGGGAGATGATGCTTTGCGTAATAGTCAAAAGATGTTTTTAGCTTGTCTCCTGGCAAGGGTAGATTCACTATTATTCTTGTTATCTACTGTATTTGCTACAGTATGTAGTAACGACCCTTTATTTTTTATGAGACATGTCTTGCTATGTATATGTAGCCTTAACTAATCTGATACTTGCTATACAGCCCAGGCTAACCTTGAACTCCTGGGAATCCTCAGTCTCCCCAAGTGCTGAGATTACATGCACCTGTGATATCAGCAGATATTGGGGTTTTGTGGACATCTATTGAGATTTCTGGGTTCTTATGCCCCAGAACAAGGAGCTAGACAAAGAAATGTAGATAATAGCAGAAATAGACACAATTTATCAGAAAGGAATACACTTCCAAGGGAGGAAGTGGGGTGAAGTTGGGAGGAAGGTTAGAAGCATGGAGGACTGGCACATTTATAGGTCATTTGCATAGTGCAGGCATTTTTGCTCACACTCTGTTTTTTTTGTTTGTTTGTTTTTTCGAGACAGGGTTTCTCTGAGTAGCTTTGCACCTTTCCTGGAACTCACTTGGTAGCCCAGGCTGGCCTCGAACTCACAGAGATCTGCCTGGCTCTGCCTCCTGAGTGCTGTGATTAAAGGCGTGCACCACCACTGCCTGGCCACACTCTGTTTTTTAACATGTAGGCCCTGGTAGTATGTATAGAGCATATTGTTCTAGTCTTCCTCTCTGCCAGCTCATTTATTCTGCATGAGAGAGAGCAATGGCTTCACTAATCACAGTTGTTCTACCATTTCCACACTTAAAGAGGGCGTCCATTTTTGCATAGTGAAACTGTTTGAAATCTGCTTCCTTTCTTTGATGTATGGCAACCTGACTTCATTGTTTAGATGGAGAGGGCTGGCTGCTCCCTGCTTAATCTGCCAAGGAGATCTCTTCATGCATTCACTCGTACTTTAAAAATGAAATTCATTTCTATAAATTTTTGTTTAGTGGACTGGAGAGATGGCTTATTGGTTAAGAGCACTGGTTGCTTTTCCAAAGGACCCAGGTTTGATTTCTGGCTCCCCACAGGATAGCTCACAACTGTCTGTAACTCCAGTTTTGAGATATCCAGTGTCATCTTCTGGCCTCCATTGGAACCAGGAATGCATACAGTGAATAAACTATATGCTGGGAAAACATCCATATGCATAAAATAAATTTTAAAAAAATTCAAAAATTAAAAGTGTGTGTGTGTGTGTGTGTGTGTGTGTGTGAGAGAGAGAGAGAGAGAGAGAGAGAGAGAGAGAGTGTTGTGATACGCATATGGAATTCAGAGGACAGCTTTTGGGAATTGGTTCTTTCCTTCGATCATGTGAGTCCTGGAAATTGAATTCAGGTCCACAGGCTTGGAGGCAGACAACTTTACCTGCTGAGCCATCTTGCTGGCCTGACAATTCATTTCTATTGTAATTTTGGAATGCACAGAAAATAATAAGGGAAATAATCATTACTGAAGATCTCATAAACATCTTATTTCAATGTGTTTTGTATATTACATTAATTTTTCCATATTTTTAAACACTATAAATATACTCTCTCCAAGTATGTTACCCAATACTGAATTCTAAAGTTTTCATACTAAATAATACATTTTTGGAAATTCAAATTTCTCAGTATTCTAGCACATGTATCTTCCATAATGTATTTTGAAATTCCTATATTTTTTCTGAATTAGAAAAATTGTACAACAAATACCATTATCTCATTTCTCTAATTTCAGACAATGTGCCTTTTGTGGATTGCTAAATAGAGATGAAAATAATCTTTTAAATTATTTTGAGATTTGGTATCTTTTCATGCCTTTAATATCCATGCATGTGGGTTTTTTGTTTTACTTTTTACTTTTTTTTCCAGTTCTGGGGAGCGAACCAAAGATTGATGCGTTTAGGCAAACACCTGACCACTGAGCCCAGGCCCTCTTTTAAAAATATTTGTATATTTGATGTAATTGATGATTGTCTTGCAGATATCTTCTCAGTGTCTGAGAAATGTAACACTTATTAATTTCACAGTGAGTACCTGACAGACACAGTACATTTAAAACATTTAGAACATCTCCTGCAAAGTTATGTATTTTTGGGAGCCTTGTGTGAAGATTGCTTTGTATCAAGCATGTCCATTTACTTGTATTTGTGCCACTCCACTACATAAGGAATTTGCCCAGGTTTCTGACATTGTTACAGACGACAGATTTATCTTGCACCTATGTGGTTTTGATCCATTGTGTATTCATTCTCTATTGGTAAGCTAATGATTTTTGTGTATCTTCTAATCAAGATTTTTTACCAAGGTGTTATTTTATATTTACTAATTGAACTGACATGACCAAAGATGCTCCCAGGTGTTTAACATTGATGAGTTTTCTTTATTATGTGCTGCCATCTTGGGAAAATAGAGCCTTCTCATATTCTGTCTCTCTTCTGTGAACTTATATATTTTCACAGCGAACCAGAACAACTGAAGGCTTTCCCATTTTGTATATTTTCACAGTTTCTGTATAATGTGAATCCTTACATTGAGAAGAAGCGAAGGCATGTCCATGTTCTTTACATTCACCCTATTTCTTTTTCTGTTCCTAATACTAGTTTGTTTCCTTTCTGAGATGTGATGTGAACATTTGGGGATGAATGAACATCAAGGATGTCTCCATCTCCACATACCTGCTTTTCATATGATTTGACTCTACAAGGATTTTCTTGTTCACAGTGGGATCTAGAATCCAGCTGAATTTTTTGCCACATGGATTATCTTTATTATGTTCAGAGTTTCTCTGTGACTTGATGTCTTAAGATTTCTCCTGGAATTTCTGTAGTCATCTTCAAAGTTCTGGTCTTTCTGTTGTTAACATGTTCCTGAAGGTTTCCTGCATCACATATCCATGGAGCTTATATGGGGGAAAATCCTGCAAAACACATTCCTCTAAGAGGAAGTTCACAGCTACATCTTCACAGGTCACACACTTCATATCTGCTTCCCAACTCAACTGCTCCCATCACAACAGCTTCTGGGGTCAGTTGTCACAAAGTGACAGAAATTGGGTCACCTGAATCCTCTCTGAGCAATCAAGATAATGCCCTTTCAGACTACTTTTTTCTTTTCAGATACTGTCTTCTTTTGTTTCTTGCTGCCCAGGGTCTCACTAGGCTGGCCAGGCTGAACTTGAATTCTGTAGCCCCGGCAGGCCTTGACCTTGAGATCTACTGCCTCTTACTTGCTCTCCACCTTATTTATTTATTTATTTATTTGTTTGTTTGTTTGTTTGTTTGTTTATTATTTTTGAGCTAGGGTCTCTCAATGAACCTCAAGCTGAACATCTGGCTAAACTGGCTGGCCAGTAAGTTCCAGGAATCTGCCTGTCTCCCCTATTACCCTCTCTGGGTTACAAAGTATGCTTACTGGGTACTAAGGATACAAACCCAGGTCCTCATGCTTGGTAGGGCAAGCAACTGAATCATTTAGCTAGACCCTAGTCAAGGAAGGATTGGTGAACGACATGAGAAGAGTTGGTGTTGGTGCTCTTGGAAGGCTACTGTAAGCCAAGGAGTGAGAACATAGACATTGTCTAGGATTGGAGCATTTGCAGATTAAAGAGGAGGAAAGAAGGAGTATTGGAAATAGTTTTGAGGGGTTCATAGCTGCAGGTCTTGTATATGGTAAGAAACAGTGTGGCCAGTAGAGTGGGGCCTCCAGGAAGTTGAAGGCTGTGGATATGATGTGGAACCATTAGGGAGTTGGAAGGTCAGGAGATGGTACTGCTGGTGATGAGAGAGGAGAATGAAAGAACAGGACACCATGGAAAGGCATAGTCTGCCTATGGCTGCCCATGACATGGCCACAGGCAGGGAGGCTTAGCAAGAGAAAATGAGAATGTCCCCAGGGAGAGGACCCACTGGTAACCTTCTGAGTGTTGTGGACACCAAGGTGGGCAGTTACTTTTAAAGGTTGAGGGCTGCAGAGAAGACAGTGCAATCACTGGAGTGTGAGGGGTATGTCCAGGGAATTGGCAGGAACTTGTCTTAGTTCTGGCACAGCAGGAATAATTAGGCAGTGTGTTTCTTAGATCAGTGCTCTAAACTCTTAGCCTGCAATTCACAACAGCTTTAGAAGGAATATTTAGGCAAACCCCAGGCTGGAGACTAGAGGTGACCTCTGGGTTCCTATACAGTCCTAGAACCTGCCAGTCTTAGGGTAGACTTCCTCTCCCGTCTCTCCCACTTCATTCATGCTTCCTGTGGCTCATATACTCCCTGTTGCTGTTGCCATGGTTCTGAAGGCAGGACTAATGTTTCTGTGCTAGAGTTTTGGCTGGTACCAGTTCATTCATTATCTCCCCTTTCATCCTACTTGGTTTCCTCAGCCAAGTCTCTGAGTTTTCCACAGAAAAGTAGCTGGAAAGATAGATTTTCCTCTGATTTAGAGATGGCAGTGATGTGGCTTGCCACAGCTACTCTGCCTTTTGCCCTGCCCTTCACCTTGGAAAAAGCCATGCCTTTTGCTGGAGAAGCCCTTCCTGTTGTGGTGGGGCTGCTGCCTTCTGGACAAAAAGTCATCATTTAGTGATACAACCCTTTAGAGTTTCAGACATTCGGGTCTCCCATGGAATTGCATAGATACCTTAGCAACTTGGCATTTCTGCTTCTCTGAAAGATCTTTCTGATTTCTTGGACCCATTGATGTCCTGGGATTTACAGGCCTTTCTCAACATATTCATCCTTTATAGTAACTATTCTTTCTCACTGTAGAAAATTCAGAAGGCTAATATATAATACAGAAAGCTAATCTTATGCATAGTCCCCTTGCTGAAAGATTAAGCTTTCATAATGAACTGCGATAATTTTCCTAGATATTTTCATTCATGAAGTATATTTAACTAAACTGGGGGCATGGGGTTTTTGTTGTTGTTTGTTTGTTTGTTTGTTTGTTTGTTTGTTTGTTTTCGAGACAGGGTTTCTCTATGTAGTTTTTGGTTCCTATCCTGGATCTCACTCTGTAGACCAGGTTGGACTCGATTAAAGGTGTGTGCCACCACCGCCCAGCTCGTGTTTTATTATAACTTAAACATACTGCTTTTTAGAGCTCAGTTTTAGATTTTTGAAAAATACCTTTTTTTTACATTATACACATTTTTGTTTAAGAACTAAAATGTAAAGTAGTGAAAGCTTCAGTTAAATGGGAGATCAGAATATAGTAACTCATGGTTCAAGGACAGTCATCAGCATGCAGTCTTGTGAGGGTAGGAGCTGAGATTTATGCTTAATCAGAACGCAGCACCTAGAGGAATGCCTTTACTGTAGTCTGTGCTCAGTGAGTGTTGTGAAATAAAACATTTGCATTTTTCATCGTGGATATATGTGCCACTGTACTCACAGCATTGTGTTGTAAAGAGTTTTCTACATAATTTTTTCTATTTATTATTTTGTTTTGAAAATCAATTTTATTAGCTTCAGCCTGGTTAGTTCACTCCAGGGGAAACCATTTAGCTAGCTGGTAACAAACAGAGCCCTGATCTTTCTAAGTTCAAAGTGCTTTCCTTTATTCTGTGAAGTTTAACTAGATGCTATATATCACAGAATTTCTTTGGGTAATGTGATGGACCTGTTATTGTTGCTCCATGAGTTGATTTGATTGGCTCTCATTATATTTCCTGTATTTCAAGGACACTGTTCTGTATCATAGGCAAGTCATAGCAACTAAAATTTTGGAAATTATCTCAAGGTTAACTGAGAAAGAGTTAAAAATCTGTAATTAGCTTAAATTGTTACATTGGATTTTTCATTTGGATCATGTATGAAGTAGGGGAGCTCAGAAGAATATAGAATTTAGAAATACAAATTTAGGGCACAAACTACCAATGTACTCTTGTAATTAAGAAGAGAATTATTTCACAGGAAACAATGTGTTTGAAGGAAAGCTAGTCTTATTGAAATCTTTCTTATTCTCTAAGACCAGCTATTGGTTTTGATGTTGCTTTGGCATGCCTGACATACCTGGAAAAAAATCTTGTATTTGCTACTGAGAATTTTCTTTTTAAATACCACTCTATACAAATAATATAACTTTAACTACACTGTCAAATTCTTTGCCGTAAAACAAAAAAAAACCCAAAAAAAACAAAAAAATGTTTGAATAGCTATCCAATTATGAATTTTTTCCCTTCCTGTAGAAGAGGGGATGGGGTGATTACTCAAGAAAATTTGTCTCCAGTCACTTTCGCCCTTCTTCCTTATTTTATTATCTAGTCACTTAATTTCTCTAGGATGTTTCCCCAATTTGGGAGGATAGCACTTGACAAAGGAAAGTAGATCCAAGGAGGGATGTCCTTAAACATCCATGTTCTCAGTAGTCCCCGTTTTCCTATTACACACTGCTTATGGAAACAGGAAAGAGGGGGAGGTGTTTGAAAAAGAGTCTGATAGCACTTCAAGTCTCAGAGATGAATGGAAGATTGAAGACGAAAGAAATAATGGACATTGTTAGAATTAACAGTACTAAGGAATGCCAAACTGTTAAAACTGGTTTCTAATTAAGTGGTTAAAAAGAATGTCTGTCTAATCAATTCTAGGATTTCTGCAAGAATTTTAAGACCAGGCAAGGCTTCCAGCACTCTTGAAGCAGAAGCAGGAAAATTACAGCAAGTTAAAGAACAGCCAAGCCACGATAGTGGGTTTCATAACACATTGGGCTATAGAGTGAGACCCTGAACAATAAAAGAAAACAGAATGATATGAATTATAATGGAAAACACCACAACAAAATTGGTGATTAAATGGTGTGGTATATACTTTTTTTCCCCTCTGAAACAGTGTCTTACCATATATTTTATATAAAGCTCAGGCTGGCTTGAAACTCATACTGTAGCCCAAGTAGCAATGGAACTAGAGATCTTTATGCCCCAGTCTCCCTGGGGTTTGGGGTACAGGCATATATCACTATATATAGTTTCATTAAAACACTTCTAGACACAGTTTCAGGGAAGTAATCAGCCACAGT
>CABHPH010105312.1:0-11861 GCA_902168325.1 Peromyscus nudipes
TCCAAATTTGGTGTCATATTTAATCTCATAGTATTCACTGTAAACACTAAATTTTTTCCAGGATATTCTACTTATTAAAGTATTCTATTTCATTATGTCTCAATATTACTATTACAAGATACATCACAAAATACAATTTAATATACTGAAATATCTTTATCTACACATTTCTTCTTTAATTAAGCCAAAGAGCTAAATAATGATACATTTCCTGGGCTAATCACATATCTGACAGTACCTGGAGATAAAGTCTGTATAAGCAGGATTTAGTTTCAAATGTTTAGTTCTTAACTGTTCCCAAGCCCCACCAATCCTTTCTGCTCTTCTGCCCACACATGACTGTAGCTCACCCAAAATACGGTTATTCTATTGTTGTGCATCAGGAAACTGAAGGTCCACATACCTCTGCCTTCAAGTGAGAATGCTAGAGAAAATAATCATACTAGACCAGTCCCATTCTCTTACACTACCTCCTCATTTCCCCATGACCTTAGAAGCCTAGCTGTAAAGTCCATGGAATTATTCCCATGACATTTTAGTTTCCAATAGATGTGGGCCATGAATAAATACTAGAAGCATTTAATGTTATAAAAATCACATTTTGTTTTGTTAAATTTCACAAGTCTCATAAGGCTATTGTTGATAACAAATCCACCATCACTTTATTAATTATAAAAAGGCAATCTCTTACACACACGTGTCACAAGGATTTCAAAAGCCTCTCACCCCTCTACACTGACATCACACATATTTCTAGTAATCCTCATAACAATGTTGATGTGATATGTAGCAGTCACAATCGAAATATCATCTATACACATATGAAAATGTAATGATCTCACTATTTTATATAACTTGTATATGATAATACATAATTAAACAAAAATCTATAGGTTTGCAGTGCTTTCTTATCTAAGATGATAGGCACATCCTTTGATAAAGCACACATACCCTCCTGCCAGGAATTGCTCTTGCACTCCATTCTGGCTACAATGTTTATGGTTATTCCCATTCTTCCATTTGTTCAAAAATAACACTCTGTCTTTTCTCATCTACATTTCCTTTCCTTGCTTCTTCATTTAAATGTATCCTTGTGACTGTTTAAACACACTGTGATTTAATCTTTTTAAATAAGAAAAATATCACAAACAAGCTTATTTTAATTCAGTTTCTTTCTCAATTTCATTTCTTTCCTCTCCTAATATATGTACCTAACCACAACCTTCAATTCTTGTAAAAGCTAGAGAATCTTCATGTCCTTCTTCTAGATTATCTTTATTAATAGAACTATTTAATATATGTTTCTTCCAAAGAACCACAAAGTGGAATGATATACCAAAGTATCCAACTAGCTTAACTTTCTACTTTTTCCTTTGTATCAGAAATATATTTTTCTTTTTTAACAAAAATGCATGAAAAGACTGAATATTTCCATGAATGTTGATTATGTAACAGAACAGAGAAAAATTAAAAAGCAAAACACAAACACTAAGAGAGTTTCATTAGAAATAAAGAACATAAAGCATATTACTTATATTTCTGGTGTGTCTGGCATTTTGTTTCCTCAGTCTGAAAGTCTCTGAGTCCTCACCCCTGAGGGTCTCACTCAGTTGAACTGCTTTAGTTCCTGTTTCCTCATGCCTTATATACTTTTCTCCACCCTGACATCACTTCCAGGATTAAAGGCAGGTGTGCTTCCCAGTATTGGGATTAAAGGTATGTGCCACCATATCTGGGTATGTTTCCAGTGTGGCCTTGAATTCACAGAGATCCAGATGGATCTCTGCCTCCTAAGTGATAGGATTAAGGGTGTGTGCTACCATTGCCTAACCTCTATGCCTAATCTAGTGGCTGGCTCTGTCCTCTGAACCTCAGATAAGTTTATTAGGATACACAATATATCACCACACCTCACAATCCTTGGGTAAAGATTGGTGATTTACATTTTGGACACTAGATAGAGGTCACAAAGTGTACTAATGTAATTAAGCACAGAGTACTATTGACAGTTTTGTCTAAAGAGTGGCAGGGAAGCCCTATGCAACTATTCCCACAGCAGTGAATGTAATTCTTGGCACACAGCAGAGCTCTACTTCTAAGGTGTTTTGTAGAATGGAAGTGAGGACTACAGGGACCTGGAGGAATCTCCTACTTTCTGATACAACAGACTCAACCACTGTTACCTACAAGAGTTGGAAGAAAGCAGAATTTTTGTCACATTTTCAATGTCACAACCTTGGGGACCTCAAAGCAGTTAAGCACTCCAGATGGACACCTGGGATAGAGTGATGGAACACTACCAAGAGAAGAGTCTAGTCTTAACAAGGAGGCATTACAAAGGCAAAAATCTGCTACCAAACAGTGTGCAAGCTTGTTCCAACAAACAGCAAACCTGTTGAAAACACTCAGGATATAGGGAAACCTAGGAAGGTTTGAAAATTTTGGAAAATATAGATGGATATCTCGGTTAGAATAAGTTATCATGCTATTACAGGTTATTAATGTTTGGGTAAATTTTGTATCAAGTAGAGAATTGTGACGAACACAAAGTAACACTAATAAAGTATCATTTTGGTTTTACTTTCTTGTCACATAAAATAAAATGCTAAAATGCCGTAACAAAAGCATCCTGTCTATTTCACAATTCCAGTTTATATTCCAAGCCAGGTTGGGAGAAAAGATGTCAGAAATAGAAATAGTGTGTCATATTTACAATCAAATACAAAGAAAAGATGAATGCTAGCATGGTAATGTTCAGCTAACTGTATACTTTTCATACAGTCCCAGGCCAAACCTATGAAATGGTACCATTTAATCAAGGTGGGTCTTACCACCTAATTCACTCAAATGAGAAAATACTTTACAAACACATCCACAAAACAATTTATTAAGGCAATTCCTCATGTAGTTTCTCCTCAGGTGAGTCTATATTGTGTCAAGTTGACTAAACTAACCTTCCTAGATGTCTGCAAGTTATATTTATACTTTTAAGTTCTATCTATGTGATGCAGACTTACAAACTGAAATCAAAGTATGTGCAATCATGTTTATCTTCTGAAAAACAACTCACTAAATATGACCAAGCACATGAAGTCCCCAATGTTAGCTCAAAAGATCAATTTGAAAGCCTTTTTGCCAGGACTCATATTAGACAAAATAAAATTTTAAAAATATGACTACAGTGAGGGAAACCATTTATTGTAAATCAAAGTTCAAGAGATGAGTCTACATGGAATAAGTAAAGGCTTCAGGATAAAGAAAAGTATGGTAGAGACATAAACATTAACTCCTTACTTTTTCAATCTGATTTTGAAGAACGAAATTATTATAGATGAAATGAAAGCAGCCCTGCTCTGTGGATTGACTCACCCTAGTTTTAGAAAATGTATTGATGTCTGTTCTTAGATATTGAAGGAATTTCACAGCAATGGGGGCAGTGAGAAGCAGAAGGCAGAAATGTTCTGAAGCAGCCGGCTTAGAACTGCTGTTTCTTTAACGTCATCACAAAATAAGAACAGAAATGAGAAAAACATGTCATGACTTTCAGACCTTAGGGAGAGCAGAAAAAGCAAAACCACAGAGGAACAAACCCTAAATAGGCATGAAACGCTGTGGGGAGTCTGCCGCTCAGCCTGAGGACATTGACTTGACACATGTTTGTAATGATAAATCTATATCATTTGCTATTAAATGTTATACTATATATTAGGAATGCATAAAATGCACTACAGTGGTTTGAAAACCTAATGGGACCAATTCAAAATACAAAAAAAAAATGTTGAAAGTGAACCACCTATTTACAATTTAAGAAGCCAATAACAGACAAAAGTTGTATTTTTATTAATTCTTGGAGAATTTCATACATTATTCTGATCGTGTTCACACTTAACTTCTACCACATCCATCCCCACCTTCTTATCCTTCCAACTTCAGGTCCTCCATTTTTAAATTTAATAACCTACACATTTTGAGCAATTCATATACTTATGGTATGGGATCATCCACTGTAGTATGGAGAACTTTCTAGGATCACACTCTTAAAGAGAACTGGCTCTCCTTGGATCAGAAGCCATTATCTATCACTGCTCAGCTAGGATCAGAGACACATGGACCCCTTCCCACTCTATGCTAGATTTTCAACGGCTTGGTCATGTGTGTATCTTTTGCAGGCAATGAAACCTGCTGTTAGTTCTTGAGTGCAGCAGTCGAGTCTAGTCGTGTCTGGAAAATGCTGCTTCACTGTCATTATCCCTGACCTCGTGCTTTTCAAAACTTTCTGTCTTCTCTTCCATAGTGATCTCTGAGCCTTGAGGGGTGATATAATATTCCATTTATAAATGAGCATACCACAACTGCTTTCTACATTCTGACCATTGTGTATTTGTACAGTTACTACCATCTATTACGCAAAGAAATCTCTCTGATGAGTTATGAGTTCTTCACTATGCTATGGGTAGAGAGACATGGATTTAGAGGACAGTTTGATACTATATCCACAGCCAATTAACTGTGGTTCATATCTGGGACTGGAGAGCTTCGCAAACATTGGTTCTTAGCTAGATTTGCAGTACCAGACATGTGTTTCCTCCTGTAGACTATGAAGACTTTTGGAGTTGGACTGAATGCATTTTCCATTGTTTTTGGTATAAGCCTATGAGATGAGGGAGTAAAATGTGGTGGTTTGAATAAACATGGCCCCAGAAACTCTAGAGAGCAGTACTATTAGGAGGTTTGGACTTGTTGGAGTAGGTATGGACTTATTGGTGGAAGTGTGTCACTGTGGAGGTGGGCTTTGAGGTTTTATATACTCAAGCCATGCCCAGGGTGGCAGTTTTCACTGCTGTTGCCTCTGGATTAAGATGTAGAACTCTTAGCTCCTCCAGCACCATGTCTGCCTTCATGTCGCCGTGTCCCGCTATGATGATAATGGACTAAGCCTCTGAAACTATAAGCCAGTCCTAATAAAATAGTTTTTGTTTGCAAGAGTTGTCATGGCCTTGGTATCTCTTTACAGCAATAAAACCCTAACCAAGACAGGAGAGAAAAGAAGTCAGAAAACATACCCTTAGGCAAAAAAAGTAGTCATTTCAGAGGCTGGGGAGCTTTGTCAAGAAAATTCAGCAACATTTCAAATTGCAAAACACTAGAAGGTAAATATAATGTATAGTTTTATTTTATACATTGAGGATTTGAGGCACAGACTACTTAAAAAAAACTCATATAACACACTATTAACGAAAGCATGAAATAATATCTATATAGCCCAATTTGTATTTTAAGATGTAGTTCTCTTATATGAAGCAGTATTGCATGGATAAATTTTATCAAGTTTATCAACCAATTGAGTGTGTAGCATTATTTTCTTATCACTTATTTCTCTCATTTATTCTTAGAATTTTCACTGCTGTGTGAAAGTAGCAGGCAGGGTATCATTAAGCTCATCTCGGTTCTACAACATATGGCTGGATGAACACCATCTGGTCAAAACATCCTGAATGAAAAACTTCACTGGCACAGCCTGTGTGGAATATTGGCTCCTGGGCTAAATGATATTAGGGTAGCCTATGTTTAAAATGCCCTATCAGTTAGTTGAATGTTGTGACACAGCATCACATTTGGCCTTATAAAAATTTTCTAATTCAAAACACTGGAAGGGTTTGGATACAAATGACAGGAAGGTAAAGTGGGTCGACTCACTGTTTACTGTCTCAGTGGAATAAGTATGTGACTTGTTAGCATTTGGTAAATTCTAATGCTTCATAATACCTATGAAATGAATATGGCAATTTTATGTATACTATTGCTCTTCAGAATAATAGTAAACTAGAGAGTATAGAATTTCCTAAAACAGTAATTTCCAGAAAGTTGTTTGTGTGCAATGTTATTATTGAGACCACAAAAGCAAACACACATTTATACACTGACTATAACATACATTACATCTTATATACATCCTAGAAAATAGTGACATTGTTGAGTCTCAATAATTTTAAATAATAAAAATAATCTATGAACATACACCAACAATTCTTACATTGCTCATTACCTAGAATTCTTGTCAACCATAATTTAGTCCTCACTTTGCATAATTCTGTAGAAACGCCCATGCATAATCCATTGCCTTCAACCAAAGAGGTCAACATGTTGTTCAGACTAATGTTCTTTTAGTTAAAAATGAACAAATTCCTGGGAAATAATTATGTTCAGAAATATAAATTAAAACAGTTAGAGAAAGGCATTTGTCTCAATGAGACTCACCTGTTTCTCATATTTCCTCCCTCCAAATAACTTTAATCCTTCTGTTACCTACTCTTGTGCCCTCCCACAATATCCTTACACTTTTCTGATTTCTGGGGTCACTTTTTGTTATATATTCACCTCTCTAAATACTTGAGTGAAAGATGAGGCATTTTTCTTTCTGGGTCTGGGTTAACTCACTCAATATAATATGGTCTAGCTTTATCAATTAACCCTCAAATTTTATGATTTCCTTTTTTAAACAGCGGAATAGTGTTCTCTAGTGTATGCATTGTACATGCCAGTAGAAGGATATTTAAATTGCTTCCATTTCTTAACTGTTGTAAATAAAGCAACGATGAGCCTGGCTAAACATCTGTGAAGTAGGATGTTGAATCCTTTAGGCATATGCTAAAGAGTGGTATAGGTGGCCATATGGAAGATTCACTTTTAGCCCTTTGAGAATTCTCGACACTGGTTTTCATAGTGGCTACATTAGTTTGCAACCTCACCCACAGTGAAGAATGTGTATTACCTTTCCCCACCAGCTCCTTCAACTGTTGTCAGTTGTGTTATTAATCATCATTCTGACTGGGGTAAGATGAATCCTTAAAGTTGTTTTGATTTGCATTTCCTAACTGCTAGAGGAGAAAAAATTTTTTTGAGATATTACGGAGTCACTTTCATTTCTTCATTGTAGAACTGTCTGTTCGGATCCCAAGCCCATTTTTAAGTCGGCCATCTGTTTTGGGGTGTGTTCATTGTTTTTAGTTCTTTATGTATGGCGGAAATACACACCCTCCGTCAGATGCACAGCTGACAAAAACCCTCTCCCTTTTTCTTATTTTTACTCAGTTCCTGATTTCACTGGCCAGGTAGAAACCCAGGGGTTTTACAAGTTCCCATTATTCAATTGTTGGCCTCAATTCCTTGGAAAATGGTGTCTTATTAAGAAAGTTCTTTCCCTTAACTCCAGCAAGAAAGGCCCTGCCTGTATTTTCTTCCACCAATTTCAGGTTTTATATTTCAGTCTTTGATGCATTGTAATTCGTTTTATTTTTTATTTTTTATTTGTATTTTCATTTTATTTAATTTTTTTACAAAGTAATAGGTACAGGTCTAATTTCATTCTTCTACATGTAGAGATCCAGTTTTCTAAGCGCCATTTACTTAATGCTCATTTTTTTTCTTCAGAGTATTTTTTTTAATCATCTTTGTGAAATATATGAGTACTGTACTTTTACGTACTCATTTTTGGGTCTTCTTTATTGTCCGTTGTTGAAGACAATATGTACTTGGAACATAAAACCTAGAGAATCTGAGCTAGTACTGAAGTTAAAACCTTTTAGAGGATTAGCTATCATAGGACTCCAAGCTGCCGTACATTCTTACAAGAAAATAATGCAACGAATATCCCTACTTATCTGCAGTGTCCGTGAATCACAAATGACCAAGAGTGCAGCATGATATCCCTAATGAGGCAACAGTGGCATGTGTATCTTGGTTAAAGCAAAAAGCTCTCCAGCCGAACTATGGCCTACTCAACAAGAGGGAAATCCTGCTGATAATGGAAACATAGGCCACTACTTGGGGCTGGTGAGGTCATGAATCTTAGAGATGAACCTATTACTGTCAATTTATTAAAGCAGCAAAATTTATAAGCGCATTTTAAGTATTTTGCACATAGATAAGTATAGTTCTCAGACCTCATCAAAGAAGGGGATCATTACATAATCATACTTAATCACAATTCTAAGAGCAAATGATCATGGGTTGCACATCCCCTGCTGAGTAGGTCTGTGGAGTAGGATGTACACCTACTATCTACACCACATCTCCTGAACCTAAAGCTCACGCAACTTCTGGAAAAAGCAAACAACTGTTAGAGCCACCGAACCAAGAATGATGCTATGAGAGTATATCTCCTGGAAACTACAAAGGAGTTTCCCTGTGATTCCTCAAAACTACTTCTCTCTAAAGAAAACATGAATAACTTACTACAGGAAACTATGGAATGCTGAAAGCAGGAGATATAGTTTTCCCCAGGGATGGTCCTCCTAATTGTTTGCCCATTACCAAACATAACTGGTAGTAAGCTTTACTCAATGTATTTCCAACACAATTTGTTAATTACTTAATTTGTTGGACCCCCCCCCCAACACACACACAAACTGACATAAAAATGGTTTAAGTAGTGTTCACTACTTTAAATCTATAACTATAAATAATATCAAAGTGCATATTAGCATGTGGCTTTTATGTATGCTTTAGAGAGCGCAAAAGGAAACTGGAGAATGAAGAACATTATGGTTTGACATCCTTTAACATACACTGAACTTCAAGTTGGCGTCTGATAGACTGCAAGAAAATTCCTAACAACAAAAGGAAATAGACAGTTATTCATCTATGCATTTATAGTCAGCATTTGTGACAGATGAAGCTATAAGACCAGCCAAAGCATAGGAGAGAGGAGGAGGAAGTAAACTACAAAGAAAACAAGGAAGAATAAAGGTTCTGCTGTTGTTTGAAGTTTTGTTCACTTATGTCCAGTCCTCTAAACTGATTCTTAAGTTAGGGTTTCTGATAGAGACAGAGCATGTAAAGGATTGTGTTTTTACAGCACAGTCCTTCTGTGGTGGTGTGTCCCTATGAACCTATCTTGAGAGTGAGATATGAAGAAGAAAAGAAGAAATAAGCACAGGAGAAAAAAAATGGCAGGAAGAGCAGAAAGATCATTTTTCTTTTACAGAAAACTAGAGAATAGACTTAGAAATGGTTACACATTTTTGTGTTCTAAAACTCCTCAGACAATTTATGAAGAATATTGAACTTTCTAGTTTGCTCACACGATTGAGAAATTACCATATGAAAGTTACAAATGTTTAAACTGCTCTTAAATGGCCACTGTTATTTACAGTATTAGTTGTATTGTCTTCAGCACTGGAAATTTACTTTCTTCCTTTTAAATATAAAAAAGATTGACTCCTTTCCACTCTGCTGTGTCTTTCCTCATCTTTGGAGCCCAACTCACATATATCTCTTTGTATGGCTTCCCTAGATGAGGGCATATTTTATAAGATAACGATGATTGTCATTTTGAGCAATCCCAGTTAAATTTTAAGAAGGAATCTTAGCAGTTAAAATGCAAAATGGGGATCTTAATGAATATCAAGACAGAATATATTGAGGTGGAATACTTTAAATAGAGGTGAAAGTTGGAATGACTCATGTGAAAAGGGTATCTAATTGAGGCATGATGAAAAGGAAAGAATAAGACATCAGTGATACGATAGCTTTGAAACAAATAAAGGTTAAATCACTAAAAATGCCAAGTACTGTGAAATATTTTTTGAGTTTATGTATTCAATATATTTTAAATGTTTCTTTTTTGTTGGGAGAGAGTAATATTTATGTGATTATTTGTCACTTTCTATTGAAGAGACAAGCTTTCTTCATCAGTGTGCAGATCCCTGGCAGAGGACATCGTGGTTGATATGACATATCTACTTTCATAGACTCTCATGTTTTATTTTTAATGTTCCATATGAATTTACATAAAATTAAATAATGCATATACACATAGGCATACACACATACACCCCCACAAAAATTCATCTTAATTCTAATTCTGATTTTTCTTTGGCCATATATTTATTAATTTAAGTAATAAATACATTACATTAGAAATTTTAACTTTTTTTATTAAGAAATTTTTTTATTCATTTTACATACCAAAGATCATTCTCTCCCCTCCTCCTGCCCCCCCACCTCCCCTTCCCAACCACCCCCTATTCCTTTCTACAAGAAGTTAAGGCCTCTCATAGGGAGGTACATTTAGTAGAGGCAGGTCAAAGCTCCTTCCCCTGCCCCAAGGCTGTGCGTGTGAGGTGAGGTGTCCCATCATAGAAGTGGGCTCCAAAAGACCTGCTCATGCACCAGGGATGGACTCTGATCCTACTGCCAGGGGGTCCTTTAAGCAGATCAAGCTATATTACTGTCTCACTATGCAGAGGGCCCAGTCTAATCCCACACAGGTTCCACAGTCATTGATCTAAATTTTATGAGTTCCCAATAGTTTGGTTTGGTTGTCTCTGTATGTTTCCGCATTATGATCTTGATGCCCCTTGTTCACAGAATCCCTCTTCTCTGTCCTCAACTGGACTCATGCAGCTCAGCCTGGTGCCTGGCTGTGGATCTCTGCGTCTGCTTCCATCAGTTACTGGAGAAAGGCTCTATGATGATAGTTAGGGTATTCACCAACCTGGTTACTGGGGTAAGCCAGTTCAAGCACCCTGATATTAACCCACTCACCTAGGAACACCTGATTTTTGACAAAGAAGCCAAAACTGTACAATGGAAAAAAGAAAATATCTTCAACAAATTTTGCTGGCATAACTAGATGTCAACATGTAGAAGATTACAAATAGATCCATATATATTGCTATGCACAAAACTCAAGTCCAAGTGGATCAAAGACCTTGATATAAAACCAGTTACACTCAATCCGTAGAAGAGAAAGTAGGAGGTAGTCTTGAACACAATGGCACAGGAGACTACTTCCTAAATATAAGACCAGTAGCACAGATACTGAGAGCAACAATTAATAACTGAGAAGCTTCTGTAAGGCAAAGGACACAGTAAATACGACAAAACGACAGCCTACAGAATAGGAAAAGATCTTCACCAACCCCACATCTGACAGAGGGCTGATATCCAAAATTTATAAATAATTCAAGAAACTAGACATAAAAATACTGAACAATTCAATTTTAAAAATGGTCTACAGAGCTAAACAGAGAATTCTCAACAGAAGAATCTCAAATGGCTGCAAGACATTAAGGGATTGCTCAGCACCCGTACTCAGCAGGAAATGCAAATAAAAAAGACTCTGAGATACCATCCTACACCCTTCGGAATGCCTAAGATCAAAAACACTGAAGACAGTTTACACTGGAGAGGATGTGGAACAAGGGGAACACTCCTCCACTGTTGGTGGGAGTCTAAACTTATACAGCCACTTTGGAAATCAGTATGGCAGTTTCTTAGAGAATGGGGAATCAATCTTCCTCAACTCCCAGCTATACCATTCTTGGACATATACTCAAGGAATGCTCAATCATGCCACAAGGACACATGCTCAACTATGTTCATAGAAGCATAATTAATAATAGCCAGAACCTGGAAACAACCTAGATGGCCCTCAACTGATGAATGGATTAAGAAAATGTGGTACATATACACAATTAAGTACTACTCAGCAATGAAAAACAATGGCATCATGAAATTTGCGGGCAAATGGATGGAACTAGAAATTATCATCCTGAGTGAGGTAACCCAGACTTAGAAGGACAAACATGGTATGTACTCACTCATAAGTGGATACTAGATGTAAATCAAAGGATAACCAGACTACAACCTATAGCTCCAAAGAAGCTAGCTAACAAGGAGAACCCAAAGACAGATGAATGGATTGCCCTGGGAAAGGGAAATAGATGAGATCTCCATGAGTAAACTGGTGATGAGGGTGGGCAATAGAGGGTAGGGGGTGGGGGATGAGAACATAAGGGATGTGATGATGTGATGGTCAACCTGGAACAGGGATGAAGTGGGATGGCAATGAAAGA
>CABHPH010105314.1:0-17571 GCA_902168325.1 Peromyscus nudipes
GGGCACTATGCACATGCTACACAGACATGCATGCAAGGAAAACACAAATACACATAAAATACAAATAAATCTGTATAAAAAAGAAGAAATCTTGAGCCAGCTGTGCTAGTGCACATCTGTAATTACAGTACTGAAGAGGCAGGGGAACAGGATTGTCATGAGTTTGAGAGCAGCCTAAGACAGTGAATTCCAGTACAGTGTAGGCTACAGACTGAGTTCTCATTTCATAGATCATAGAAAAATTATAGGATAGATGAATAGATAGATGGTAGATGATATATAGAGAGAGATAGATAGACAGATAATAGAGAGATGATAGAGAGATAGATGATATATTGATAGACAGACAGACAGATAATAGACAGACAGATAGATAGATGATAGATAAATAGATAGGTGATAGATAGATAGATAGATAGATAGATAGATAGATAGATAGATAGATAGATGGATGGATGGATGGATGGATGGATGGATGGATGGATGGATGGATGGACGGACAGACAGACAGATAGATAGATTGATTAATTGATTGATTTTTTGAAGTCTCTAAAGAAATTTTTAATGCCTCCCTTTTGCTAGTTTGAGGAACTAGAGCTGCTAAAGACAAAGAGACCAGGGAAGACTGTGGCAATTCTGCTTAAACATGAACATCATTTCTATAATATTTTTAAAAATGTATTATTATCCTATTACTGTGGGCATGGGGTAATTGACATTAGTGTAAGGAAACCCAAATTATACCTCTGTTGTATAATTAGGTAATGATGAAATATACAGATTTTTCACTACAGAACGAATTCACTGACCGAGTTGAAAGAAAAAAATGGGATAGATAGATTTCTATATTCTTTTGTTTGTTTGTTTGTTTTCTTTTGAGACAGGGTTTCTCTGTGTAGCTTTGGAGCCTTTCCTGGAACTCATGGAGATCTGCCTGCCTCTGCCTCCCTAGTGCTGGGATTAAAGGCATGTGCCACCACTGCCCGGCTACATTTCTATATTCTTAAAAACATTAGTGTTCTCAACAATTTGATTAAACATTTTGTGTGTGTGTGTGTGTGTGTGTGTGTGTGTGTGTGTGTGTGTGTGTGTAATGAGTGCATTCCTGCATTTCTTAACTTCTTCCTCCACTCACCTTTTCTGCAGCCCCATCTTGAAAGGAAAGCATTTTCCTACTCATTACAGTAGTTTTGTAAATGTGATTTGCTCTGGTCAGTGGCAGGTAAGAGGAGACAGCAATGTTCTAGATACCTGTATATACCTTAAGAGTACTTGGTTGATTCTATTTGCATTCTTGTGCTCCTAACTCTATGTGCTTTCCTATATAGATATTATCCTATGAGCCTGAACTCCAGAATAAATACACATGGAGCAGAACTGTCAAAAGAGCCACACTTTCTGGGACTGACTTCTGGACCTCCAGTTAAACAGCTGAGTTCTACCTAGGTAAGCCAGCACAACTGACCTACTGATCCATGAAGATAGGTGATGTCTGTTTTATGCCACTAAATGCCAGAGAAGTCTGTCACATGGCATTAACTTGACAATAGCTAACTGATACAAACACAACTATAAAGTAAGCATTAGTTCTATGTTCCAATACTTTATAATGATGCTGCATTATATAGAAAAGTGCATCTTAGTACAGAGACCACCTAGAACAGTGATTCCCAACCTTTGGGTCACAATCCCTTTGAGGTTGAGTGACCCATGCACAGGGGTCACCAAAGACCATTGGAAAACACAGATGTTTACATTATGATTCACAATAATAGCAAAATTACAGTTATGAAGTAGCAACAAAAACAATTTTATTGTTGGGTGTAGCTCAAATTTCTAAAGGTCTTATAATAAAAAATCTGGAGCCAGATATTGGGGTAAATGTCAGAGAGACAAAGGAACAAACCACTGCCTCATCCTACCTCTAAGGCTCCTCAGCCTGAAAAATCCTCAGCCGATAGGCCTGTAGCCAAATGAGCTTCCTCAGCTGAAAAGACTTCAGCTGAAAAAGCCTCTAGCTGAAAGGGATAGTTCTGCTGAAAAGCCTTTATTAATTCCTGTCTCCTCAGGCCTTATATACCTTTCTCTGCCCAGCCATCACTTCCTGGGATTAAAGGCATTTGTGCTTCCCAAGCAAAGGCATGAGATCTCAAGTGCTGGGATTAAGGATGGGTGCCACCACTGCCTGGCTCTGTTTCTCTCCTAGACTGAGTCAATCTCATGTAGTCCAGGGTGGTTTTGAACTCACAGAGATCCAAACGGATCTCTGCCTCCCGAGTGCTAAGATTAAAGGTATATGCCACCACTGCCTGGCTTCTATGTTTAATCTAGTGACTTGTTCTGTTCTCTGATCTTCAGGCAAATTTTTTGAGGGTATACAATATATCACCACAGTTGGGAGGCACCACAATATGAGGAACTGCATTAAAGGGCCACAGCATTAAGAAGGTTGAGAACCACTGTCGTAGAAAATCCCACAGTTCTTCAAATCAAAGCTGTCCTTAGACTCCCTAGAAGAGCCTAGGTTCTTTTACAAATGTTTGCGATGAGTGATGATAAAAGAGTTCTAGCAATGTAGTGTTAGCTGCCTACCTTACTGAAAGGAAGAGGCTTGGTTCCATATGTCTAAGTTGTAAAAATAGTCTCCCTTTCCAATATATATCAAAGCACAATCATATAATGAAACATCCCTAACTGAATTCTCCAGTAAAAGTGTTCTTATGTTTGCAGACTGGGACAGTGTCAGCACTTGCAACACTTTTTTTCTAAATGTTGGAACCAAATAAATGCAGGACGTCTTTATAGCTGTATCCTAATGATAAGATTTCACTCTGCAGCCACCTTGAAAGAAAAAAACAGCAATTATAGGGTCTTTAAACCAGTTGATCTTGATAAGGATCAATCTTTTCCCCAAGAGAGGTCTATGAACTGCCACTCCCTTTAAAATTAATGAGTAAGAATGCATGTGTGCCATGAATGCCAGGGTTTACATAACAACTGTTCTGCCCAGAGTCACTGCAAATACATGAGGGGCTTGTGTTTATCCTTGTTCATAAATACTTTTGGAAAACTCTGATGAAGGAAGACTGCCAGCTCACGTGTACCTTTTCCAGGTGGCTGAGAGTTCAACCATGTGGTGTCATTCATGAAATGAATGCTCCATTAGAACAGTCATGTAAAGAATACAAGAGAAGCATTCAAGCAGGGTTAAATTCTGGATGTTTCAATCAAAATAACTTTACTAGTGAGAATTATAAAATCATAACAATCAACTAAAAATATCAAGCAGGGTGTTCATTGGTGGTGGTGGTGGTAGTGTGTGTGTGTGTGTGTGTTTTGTTAACAGAACACCAAAATCCTTCTGATCTCTTTATCAGTTTACCTAATTTTCTCCTAGTGTTTCTGATCAATGATCAATGCTGTCAAGGACATTCCCAGTGTGGGAAAGATGGAGAGAATAGCTAGATTATAGAAGCATCTTTTTTAAGGATTAAGTGAAATGATTTGTGTAGGCTATTCTTGTCTTCATGAAAAGTACTCAACAAATATTGCCTATTATTATTACTACTGTCAAACTAAATATTTCTAAAAGATCAAGAACATTAAATCATTGATTGATCCTTTGACAGTAATGCATCACGCACATGCTACAAGTGGCCAAGTACACAGAGTCATGATATGGTTCTTGGTTTTGGCCTCTGTCCTTTAATATTTTCCAATGTTTCATGCATATTGTCTTCAAAGAAACAATTAGAAATAAAATAGACATCTTGAAAATAGATGTACATGTGTTTTAAACTATTTGTGTTCTAAGTTGGGCTGACACATACTTATAGAGACATTTCCCTGCAAATGTTATTATTTTGCTTTTTGTGACTGCATAAAATTCCATTGTGTATGTGTATCTAATTTTTTTATACATTTTTCAACTTCTGGACAAGTATGCTGAATCCACTTTCTGGCTATTGTGAACAGTGCAACAATAAACATAGATGTGCAAGTGTCTCCTTGATATGTCGACTTAAACTCCTTTGGTTTATTCCTAGAAGTAGTATAGCTGGGTCACATAGTAGCTTGTTGTTTTTAAAGAAAGCTCCATACAGATTTCCCCAGGGGCTGCACCAGTTTGTTTTCCCACCTGCAGTGCATAAGGGTTGCTCTTTCCTCACATCCTTACCAACGTTTGTTGGCATTTGTTCTCTCTGTTGTTTGTTGTTCTGATGATAGCCATTCTGAATGTGGTAAGATAGAATTTCAAAGCAATTTTAATTTTCATTTCCCTGATAGCTAAGGATATTGACCCCCCTCCTCCCCTTTTTGAGCATTTATTGGTCATTTGCATTTTTTTCTTCTTCTGAGAACTATTAAGTTCATTAGCCAAATTACTGATTGAATGATTTGGTGGTTAATTTTACAGTCTTCATATAACCTGAATATCAGTACCCTGTCTGATACATAGTTGGCAAAAAAAAAAATCTTGCACAGTAAAGGAAATAATCACCAGTGAAGAGCTAGCTCATAAGAATGGGCTGAAAGATCTTTGAAATGGTAATTTTCTCTTTGCCAAATTAGCTGAGTTACAAGGATATTCAGTTGCAGTGTTTGGCTGCAATCAGTTCTTAACCAGAAGAAATAAATAACAATACTTTTGTACTAAAAGCTGAAACTATACTTATCAATCAGAAAAAGCTAAATTAATTCTTTGTTTTTCATTGTTTAGAAAACAAAATACATTAGACTATTCTCATGAGCTTAGAGGGAATAGTATCCATTGTAGTTTTCATTTATAGTAATAAATTTTGATCAGAGCACTCAACAGTGTTCTTGTAAGATACATATATAATTATATATACACATATAAATATAATTACATAATGTAAGTGAAGATTAGATCCTTTAATGAATACATAATATGAATATCCTTACTGGAATATATAGTACACATGAGTGGAGTTTGCATAATACATGAAGAGTTTAAATATGCTAATTAATCACTTTAAGCAATTTGGAAGCCCTCTAAAGGAATATAGGATCTTTCATTAATAAGCAAACCCCAAGACTGCATACACTGAGGTTGGTACTGTCTGTTTGGTGGTATCCTCCACTCAGGTAGGTACTGTATATTTGCCAGCATCCTCCCCTCCACACACACAATGAAAGGAAACAACGTGTCAGTCTGCCCTTCTGTGTGCTGCGCTCTGCCTTAACACACTTACCTCACTAGAATGTGTGGGCTTGGTTCAAGAAGGAGATAGGAAAATAAAAAAAAAAAAAAAACAAGATGCCAGGGGATGGATTGTTGCAGTCTACTTTTGAATCTCCAGATTTTGCCCTCTGGACACATTGCTAGTATCCCTTCCCGTCAATGCTGAGGGTCATTGGGTTGTCATACTATTGCTCTTTCCATGACAAGAGTTCCACATAGCTGATCACTGAGTCCCTTGCCACCCTTCATTGCTTCCCTTACATCTGTCAACATGTCAGAAATAGCTCACTCCTCAAGTTAAGCATTTTGAGTGCCTTTTCTGTTTGTATCTTAACACTATGATTTCCTCTATGATTCAATAGCTTAAAGTAAGAGAATGGCCTATCTTTTGAGACAAAAGTCAAGATGTTTTGTTCGACCACCATTTTACACTTTGTTTAGATCATCAAGACCAACATCATAACCTGGTAGAGAACTGAAAGTCATATATGCATATATGCAGAAATAACACTGAGTGTTACCATTTCAAATTATTCTGCAAACTCAACATGACATCCTTTTACTACAGTTTTTTATTCTGTGGTTGTAACTAAAGTGGTACAGGGATCTGCAGTATTGCCCAGGGCTCTGTGCCTGTATGAAGCATCACCCACCCAACATAAGGTTGCTCAGAGAACAGAGGTGGCCACTCTCCATGCCAAAAATGTGCCTTCAGTTCGTTTATTACTCATACTGACTTAGGCAATTTCTTTACCAGATACTTCGGTCAGCTGTATAAACGGGCCATCTAAAAAAATATTGTTTAAGTCAATCTTCAAAAGTTTGTGTTCCCATAGCAACTTTCCTAAAAATTCTTCTGAAAATTCTTTTCAGAAGTCTAGTTTAGTTGACACCCCAACAGCTCACATTTTATAATTTTTAATTAGAAAGTACTAAGAATATATCAGTCAAGATGGAAAGGAAATCCTAATGGATTTTCATTGCAAAGGGTCACATTTTTTAAGGAAAGTAGAAGTAAAACCATATTTAAGTGAACAATGATCACATTTAAACATATGGTCAAATTCCTGGTACTACATCATATCCCTTGTTCACATCAATTGTTATGGATGTAACTCAGTGGGTGGAGTGCCAGCCTAAAATACCATATTCAAAGCAAAGTAACCTGCCTCAATCTACATAGAGAAAGCAGTACCATGTAAGTGGTGATGATAGCTCTTGTTCCTTTTGTCCTTTTGTTTAAAAGAGAAGATGTTTGGGAAAACTGGTGACTACTGTCCAAAATCCAGCAAGTTGCTATTTGCTCCTTGGCTATCATTTTGGAGCTTACATTCTAAAACAAGTCATGCTAATTGTCATTAAGTGAGATGGCCAGAGGTTTAGAAAAGGCCCCTACAATCATGTCAATGGCAGAAAAGATAAACCACCAACTACAGGCTAGCATGTGCTTGTCCATATGGGACTGAGGAAGAAGAGTTGAGAAGCACAGTCTCCTTCCCCCTTCCTTTTGTTCCTTTCAGGGTCTTGGCTCATAGCAAAGAGTCTATATCATATCCTCAGCCAATGGAACAAAAGAACACGTCCCCACTTCTTGCTGTCAGACTGTTGAAAATCTGTTATTCACTCATGAAGGTTTTCTGAGAATGCTTCACATTCTCTTTTTAGAATTATACCTTCAAGTTTTAGACACAGACTTATCAGATTTGAGCAACTGACACACCTGCTAAGTCCAAACAGAGGGAGCACACCAGGTAAGGCTGCGAGATGTTAATGCATAAAGAAGGAAACATTTTTAATCGTAGGATTTGGTAGAATTGGTACTGAGGAATCAAGAAGCAAAAGTCCCAAGGTGTCAAGACTTCTATAATGGCAATATCCTTTGCAGTTTAAATATGCTATATTATTGTGTCTTAAAATATGCTATATTATTGTGCCCCACATCTACCCAAGTGTATTTCTCATTTTGTCAATACCATCTCTTAAAAGGCTGAGAAACGTATATGATATGTTTTGAGGTATGTCATACAAAATGGTTCTCCAAACATTAAAGATTTTGATTTTTATATAAAAACATCTCAGCTGTGACTTTGGGTCCTCAGCACAATTGACACTTACAACTAGGCAATTCCTCATTGGGCATGAAATATATTGTAGGATGCATACCTGCACCTCAGGTCTCCACACACAAGATGACAAGCACAACTCCTGCCAGTAATGACTATCAAAAACCACCTTGAGACATTGTCAAATGCCCCCTCTTAGAGAACTACTGACTTAAATTAAAAATGAAAGTTGAGGGACATATTGGCAGCCCATAATATGGAGACAAAGAAGCATTTCTATGTCTCCAATATCCTTCAATGGTTTGTCTGAAATGAACACTAACCTCTAATACCAGGGACCCCTGAAAATCTGTACTCTATTCATTTGAAGTCACATGAATTATAACATTGTACTATCTAGAGGTGCTTTGTTGTTGATTCTTAGCTTTTAACAGATTTGGATCCTTGCTTGCTTCAGTACTAAGGAATGAACTAAGTAAGTCAGTATCAAATGTTTCCAAACATGGCTGATATCAGAATCACCCACAAAGGTTTTTCAGGTTACTGATTTCTAGTCTGATCCTTGGAGATGCTCATTTAGTAGGAGTTGCGTAAAAAGATGAAAGCAGCATCTTTACATTGCCCACTCTTCCTCTAACCCACCAAATAATCAATGAAGAGTTAACTTTGGAAACTCCTGTTATATGCTATGTAAAAACAGAATCTAATTTGTGCCACTGACTACTCTAGGCAATGGAGATAGATGGAAATGCATTGTTGAATACCTGTCTTGAACAAGCTTCCACATCAGTTTGGAGAATTGAGCATTAAATATAAAATATGATAACAAACCCAATTAAAGCAGAAGCTCATGAGGTATGATCAATAGTAACTGAGTGAGGTCAGAAACACTTTGAAGAAAGGCATCCCGGAAGGCAACACTTTTCCCCCTATAATGTGAAGGCTGCAGAAGAGTGTGCCGTACAAAGATTGTTCTCAGCATAAAGGGCAGGTACAAAGGCTCCTCAGGGATGAAGTGGTCAATTTTATAGATCAGAAAATAGTGTGACCAGCCTAGAGAAGGGTTATAAGAAGCAAGAAGCAAAGAATATCATGTAAGAGGGCTTAGAGGATTAAGGTCAAGGATGAATACTATTCTACATATAATAGGAACAAACCAAAGTGCTTTAAGCACTAAATATCACTGTATCATTTTATTATTAAAGGGTTCTTCTCAATACATGGCCCCCACCTGTTTTCTGAGATGGTAGAGTCTAGAAAGTATCAAAGGGGAAATGAGGAACCAAGAATACACCGAAGAATTCTTATGATTGGACCATAATCTCACAGCCAAGTTGAAAATCAAATTCATCCAGTGTAGGGTTATCACAGTATGGTGGAAAAAGTTCATACCCAGAAAAATGCAAAATAAAATTAAGCAACATGTAGTATATGTTTCCAAATGATTGGCTGATATCTTTACTATACAGCACCCAGTGAGAATCTGATTATCCAGTAAGTGATGCTTAATGAATAGTTTGAAAGATGGGAGGTGTGCCTTCTTTAAACAGTAGGGTTTCTAGTCCAAAGAGGCTTCATTCAAGAAAGAGTAAAACAGAAAAAAAATTACCAAGCTGGGAGGATGGGAGGTTAGGAAAGGTATTTATAATGAATAGAGGTATTCATCAAGAGGATTCAATAGCCTCCCATTTATTTGTAAGTTTTCGTTTTTGCTGTTGTTTTTGTTTTGTTTTGTTTTTCACTTTTATCAGGAGACAGATGCAAAGCAAATAGTAATATCTGTTCCATTTCTTACCTGCCCCAACTGGCAGCACTTATAGATGATAAGTGATTCCTATCTGCACAGCCTTGCAGCAGAGCCCAGCTTTTAGTATCTTCAGAATTTCCAAAGAGTACCTGTATTCAACAATACTGAATCATGAAGCAACACTAATGACTTCAAAGTCTATGGAAAATGAGTGCTTCTGGAGGTACCATGTGGAAAGTTTTGTGCTACGACCTCTGTGTGAAGAGAAGGCTCACTTCCAAGGTGAAGGGCTTAATCCTTTGGGTGGGCTCCTTAGGACATGGTTAAGTGGAGCTGAGTGTAGTCAACATCTGATTACAATGTTGTGGTCAAAAGTACAGATGACAGGGTGAGCATACCCAACAGAAAGTGAGGTCAGCAACAGAGCTGTTTAAGAAGTCGGCTGAGTGAAATGGGAGAGAGTGAACAGCTTAGAACGACCAAAATTAGGTCTCATTGACTGGATTCATGCAGCCTAGCCATCAACACATGTTCAACAAGCACCTCCTAAGCTCCCAGCACTTTGCTAGATACTGGTATGATGACAGGGACAAGACACACCCATTACTCACTCCACGGAGTTTCTATCTACGAATAAAACAGAAATGAACACTCTCATTCCAGTGGCTTTTCATGTTGACTATAATGAGCATTTCATCTGTCTTTCTTTGTCCAGCTCAAAGAGAGCACAGGTCGAGGGCTCAAAAGAGAAGAGTAAACTTGGAGAGATCTCCATGAAGTCATAGTGCTAATTTTCAAATCTAAATCTTTTTCTAATGTTTTCTTGGGAAAGTCAAGAGGCTATGGCATTGAACTTCTTAGATATTTAAAATTTGGAATTTTGGCTCTTCTAGGCAAATTAAGGAGGTATTTGGCCATGTGATTTGACAATATGAATGAACATATTAAATCACTAAAAGCCTCATATTTTGTTGTTGGATCTTTATTGTGACAGAGGGTATGGGAAGAGTAATAATTTAGTTTAACTGTTTCAATCATATTAATGACACAGAAAAATTCTGGGTAATATTCTTGGTTCTTTCACCAACTATTTCTGCACCACCTTCAACTTTCCTGCTCTTCCTTTTGATTTATTTAACCAGAGGATGGAAAATTCTGCATAATCTACCATTTGAATTTGAGTCTGAAATTGACCTAGATTATTTACAATCACTTTGAAATTTGAATAAAGTCTGATGATGTTATGATAACCTGGAGTTTCTCTAGAAGTGTGGTCAAAAACCATTGGTTCATTCATTACAACCTTGTTACTTATACTCTATTCCCTGTATAGAATAGTCTGGTGGGTTTGATTTCCTAAGTTCCTCCCAAACGTGTCAACTGCTTACTACATCCTTCCTAGCTATTGTAAAACACAGGTCATCTTCTCCCATCTCTGTGAGAAGATTGGATAAATTTCAGATACACCTTATTCTTGCTTCATTTTGGAGCCAGAGCAGATATCCCAAAATCTGATCAAGTTACCAAGAGTTATGAAGGACAACATCCAGCTGTAATGATGGGATGACCATAAACTGGATGTGAGAAAACCATGGAGAGAACACTTTAAACAAGAACACAAGCTGCTATCATACAGTCTGATGTGAAGATAAATAAAAGCATTGTTGTACCATACTTTGAAAAAGTAACTGATACTATAAATGTTTGGAGCTCTTATCACTTATGCATTTTTCTCAGTGATGTTTAAAGTGGATCTTAAGAGGTGAATGAAGTGTCCTGTGTCTGGGAAATTGTTCAAATACCTAACACACAATAGATACTCCACATAAGGTTTTTGAGTGAATAAATGGTAAGCACTTATTTAGTACATGTAGTCTTGCTTTGGACAGGAAATAAAAAGCTCTGAAGGAAGAATATTAACTATTTATCCCTGGGTTTTATTTCAGGGGAGTGAAGAAGTACTAAAGACTCATAGAAGGGAATTCTTCTCCAGGAATACCATATTGCAGCCAAACCACATAGAGCTATGCAAGTGTAATGTTTGTGCTGAAGAACAAAACAAGCCCAGGATTATTAGAAACCCAAATGACTGAGGTAGACAAAGTTCAGCACTGAATCTTAATCCCTGAAAGGTCTTGCTAATGTGAAAAGCAACAGGTTGTACTTTGAATCCCACCTTTGATGCTGCTGAACACAACTGCTTTATCATTATAAAGGATATATAGAAATATTCAGAAAGTCCAGGTGATTTCTTTCAGAAAATCTCTCTAAAATGTTCCCTTTCCCAGTCTTAATGCAAAATATATGTGCATGATGGCCTAATCTAGTACAAAGAGCTGTTTACCAGCAAATATTCAGAGCCTAGGAGGATACATTACCATGAGCTTGACCATGAATGTATTATTTTAGGAGAGAGATAAATTAAAATAACAATATAAAATTCTTGGGCTGTATCGATATATTTGTATATGGAGGTAATAACCATTCATTAAATGGGCACATAGGTTTTGAAGTAAGGAGCCAGTTGTCAGCTTTCCTCCCCCACCTGCTCTCTCAGGAGGGGCTCAGAAGGACCTGTAATCACAAACCAAAAGGCACCAGGACACAGCTTCTGTAAAATATGGCGAAGGCAGCTGATGAGAGAGCACAAATAGCACAGACAAGCAACCGTTGCAGAAACCTGATTACCCTTAAGACCACTTTAAAAGGTCAATCCCGGAGCTACCAGTGTCTACGCAGAAATGAACAAGCGTCAGTAACTGTGCAAGTCTCACTTGACTTTTCCAGACAAACAACTATGGCTAAACCAGAGAAAGAGCTGTTTCTTGTTCCTTGAACATCAGCCTAGGAAAGAAACTTAACAGTTTCCTAGCTCACAGCTTCACCTTTCCAGTGGAAGAAAGTGACATTCAAGAGGTGCTCAATTTGCCCCAGTGGCTGATTCAGAACCAACCCCGGCAGCTCCTGGACCTCTGAGCCTACCACTCCGGCCCATATCAAATCTTCCCTGGAAATAAAAAATACAGTTTTCATGTAGGGAGGGGATTAGGAGAATGTGAATTCCAGACAGCTTTTGCCTTACTATAAATATTGATTTTTTTCCTGTCAGCTCTTTGTCTTGTCTGTTTCTCTCCAGTTTTTTTGTTTTTTCAAATTGGCAGTCAGAACGCTGGATCTCACCAGTGAAAAGCACGTCAAAGAAAGCTCAGTAAACTAGCAGACAACAGAACAACAGTGATGTCTCATCTCAAAACTACACATCTTCAAAGCTGAAAATAAAATGTCCCAAGCCAGCTGCCTGTCCCTCTCCTGACAGTCTTCAGAAGTAGTGCTCATTCCTCAAATATCTTTCTTTTCTCCCTTCTTGCCGCCTTCTTCTTCTTCTTCTTCTTCTTCTTCTTCTTCTTCTTCTTCTTCTTCTTCTTCTTCTTCTTCTTCTTCTTCTTCTTTTCTCTCTCTCTCTCTCTCTCTCTCTCTCTCTCTCTCTCTCTCTCTCTCTCTCTCTCTCTCAAAAAAAAAAGCTTAATCTAGAATCTTGTTTGGTTAGCCATTAACGTGAAACCTTGACACCTTCAAAGGACACAAGTTCCATGAGCTTTCTGTATATTGCATATGTTCAGTGGGTACCTACAGCGCCTAGCACAATGCCCAACACAAAATAAATCCCCAATAAATATTTGTGGGACATTGAAAACAACAAAGAGAGGAGAAGTCACCATGAGGTAAGGAAGGGTCCAAAAGAGGACTCCCTGGCAACCCCTTGAATTAAGCAGATAGTTGGCAACCTTCTATCCCTTTGCAAACTCCTTGGGAAATGTACAAACTCCTTCCAAGGAATAAACTCAAAGCTCCCTGCGACATTTCTCCAGCAACTCCGCTGGCCACACATCCAGATCGGTGGGTAGCCTTCATTTCTATCTACCTCAATTCTAGTCTTTCCATTATATCTGACCAAAAAGCTTGCCAAGCCCCAGAAGTCCTCTATCTTAGCCCTAAGCATCAAGGTAGCAATGGGGTCCAGCCCCCGTAGTGACCACTACTCAAGTCAAGAAAACAGGGATACTGAGAACACGGACTCCTTCACTCAGGGATTTCGAGGGGGCATGGCTGAGTTCTGGAGCAGGTGGCTCTCCTGGGTGAGATACCTGACACACCCGATTCCCCAGCCAAAAGACCTCTAGAGAGTCACGGATCCCATCACCTCCAGGCAGTCCCGTTCTCCGCCAGCCAAGTGGCGCCCCCTTTCGTCTCCGCGCCTGCCGGGACACTCACTTACCGCGTAGTGCAGTCGCCGCTTCTCGCTGTAGGACGGGTCCCCCATGTCTCCGCCTGGAGGAGCAGCTGGCTGTACAGCTCAGCCTAGGGTCGCAGTGTCTCTCAGAGGTCCCCTTACTTCACTGCCATCTCAGAGCAAGCTCTGGGCGTCAGCCCTGCTTTGCTCTGTGCGCTCTGAGCCCGAGCTTGGCTCCGAGAGAGTCCCTGGCACCAAGTCCCGAGGCAGAGCCTGTGGGGACTGGGAGGAGGAGGCAGCGAGCAGGGGGAGGGCGAGGAGGAGGAGGGAGCGGCCAAGTCTGATGAGATGGGCGGGCGTTTAATTCCTTCCGCTCCTGGCGGGTCCCTGCTGAGGCAGTGGCCACTGCCAGCTGTTGGAGGCTGCAGCCACTGAGGTCACCCAAGACAGGTGTCAGGCTGGCCAATGTCCCGCCTCCTAGCATTTGGCTCCTCCCCCGGCCCCCTAGACCTGACATTTAAGGCTGGGGCTTCAACACCTGCGCAGAGAAGAGCTTAGGTTTTCAAGAGAGATTTTGATTAACTTTGAAAAAGCTGGGAGCCTGTTGCTGGAAGGCGATTCCCATCAGTCTCAAAGGAGTTGAGGGTTTTGGAAAGCCTTGATCTGAGTCTCAACATGCTGGGACCCTCAGACATCTAAGGCACCTGAGAAGGATCTAAGCAATACCATCTCTGGGACCTGTTGAAGCTAGGAGGATGACTTGGAGGTTGGACCAGAAAGGCTAAGGGAGTTTGCACTAGCCAGGCAGTGTAGGGAAGCCTGAAGAGCAAGTCCAAGAGAATTTGTTAGAACAGGAGTGAGTTTCCACCCCGACTGGATCTGAGCATACACTGCAGTATAAGGGGCAGCGTTTCACAAGGAGCTGTCTTCTGTTTTGATTCTTAGATACCAACAGAGAAAACAGATCTACAAAGATTTGGAAATAAAAGAGGTACACTAATGGCAAACACTGCCAGGTAAATCATCCCGTTTTTAGCACACACTGGAACTGCACAATAACTCATACAATTGGCTTCTGCTCTTAAATCTCCCCATGGAAACTTGTCTTTTAAAACACCTTGTTTTTTGTTTTTTGTTTTTTTTAAGGCACCAAGTTTCCTCAGAGAGAAATGCAGACAAGGCAGGAGGTGGGGATGGTTTGGGGAATAGAGCGGAGACTCCAGACCCACAAAACCAAAAAAATTTGGGCCCCAGAATGGTAGCTGTAATGTGGAAAGTGGATTTGGGGATGACTTACATAGAAACACCTTCTGCCACATCTATGTCAGGGGCAAAGAGAGGAAAGTAGGATGTGGCCTCTGTTGAATTCATCTGGACAGGCCTGTTGACCAACATACATATAATTATTTGAAAGCAATTGGCAGCATATTTATAACAAACAGTGGAAGTGTGAGCACAAAGGCACAGGAATCCTGGAAACTCTACCACTCGATAATCTCATAATGGTCCAACTATCTGGAAAACTGTAGTTATACCAAAGCTGCATGCCTACCTTCTCATCCAACAATTGTACTTGTGCATATATATATATATGTAATACATATATGTATATATATATGTGTATATATGGAATAATTTAAATGACCACACCACATACAATAGTGTTCATAATATTTTCAGGCATATTTCACACAAATAATCCCAACATTTGTAAACTGGTGCATATAAATCATCTGCATGCTATATACACAGTAGAATACTACTCAGAAATAGTCTGATGTGATCCATGGTGACAGAAGTCAGAATAGCAATTATCGAGGTGGAGAAAGTGGAATAGACTAGGAGGAAGGAAGCTCAGAGGAATTTGTGTTCTGGGGTGATAAAGATGGCCTGTGTTTTGATCTGTAAGACAGTTACTAGAGCATATTTGTGTGTAAACAGCCATTGCACCATAGAGTTCAGCAAACTGGTGCCACTTATACCCTTTACTCTGTGTTCTTTACACTCTCATAAAACATACAAAATAAATTTAAAGTCAAGCCTCTTCTCAAACAGAAATCTGCAGCCAGAATGTTGCCTATCTTATGAGCAAGACATTCAGATGTTTGTCTGCATCTATTGTTCTCCCTGCAGTCTGGATTGCTCAAGTCCCCTACTCCTTTGCTATAAAGGGGGGACAGACTCAACCCATTCAATTTAGAGGCCTTCCTGCTCAAACATGTCCAGGCAGGACTGGGAAAATGACCCACTAAAGTCCTCTCCTTTTACTTTCATTCTCATCTGTGGCTGAAAAATAACCTTTAGAAAGAAGTCTTCAAAGAAAGTAGAGAACTACTGCTCACTATACAACCTTCCACCCTTCAGAGACTCACAACTGCCTCAGCCTTTGGAGGATGTGTGGATACAAATGAGAAACGAGATGGACTAACCAGGATAGGCCTGGTTTAGGGACTTTTGCTTCACTGCTTTCTACCCAGATGAACTCTCAAGCAGGACAACATGGCTCATGCTTGTAATCTCAGCTTTTGGGAGGCTGAGGCAGGAGGATTGCCATGAATTTGAGGTCACACAGTGTGGCCCTGTTTCAAACAAACAAGATGGACTCTCTGACTTCAGGAATTTTTCTTTTGTCATATAAGTTCGGAGTTTCAATTAAGCACCCTTTTTTTGGAATGCTACATTACCAATGCATATAAACAAGAAGTGTTGAGTTTCTGCTTGATAAAAACCCTTCACTAGAGTCTTTTGAGCATTACTTTTGAGCAAGCCACTTCTTAAAATTGGGTTTTAAGAATTTGCTTGCATTATAACCTTGAAAATGTAGCAATAAAAGAATTTGTGCTTCCCAATCTATGTGCTTACCTTTTAGACAGGACTTCTGTCTTCTAGAATATTTCTCTCTAAAGTGCTATTATTAAGTTGCCATGAAATTTTCAAGTGTGATGGCTCCCACACCCCGTGGTAGAAGGGTTTTGTGGTGTAGGGCAAGCATTTAAAAAGATGAATGATTAGTCCCCTAGGAAATAAAATAACCATCTGCTCATTTAAATCTCAGCCCATGTGCCTAAGGCTCAAGTCACAAAAAGGGACCTTAAAGATTGTGCATAGCACTAAGAGGTCTGTTCGGTTGAAAATAATTTAAATTCACAAATTATTTCTATGTAAGTACATTTCAAGGTCTACTCTTGGTCTCCACTTGTGAGTATCTTCCCTTATTGTTCACATTTCCAAATGCAGTTGTTTCTTCCATGAATTCAGTGCATTAGTCTGTATGTTCTGGTACCTCTCTGGGTGAGCTGAACTGTATCTTATTGTGGCACAAGATTTCAACATTCATATTTGATCCTTTAGGATAATGGGGGAGACTAGAGGGAACAAAAAACTTTTCTGCTGGGCTCAAACTTCAATTCACTCATTAGTTAAGGGCTGTGAAGCTAATACTCCCTTTTCTTTTATTCTGCCACTAGAATGGAACCCAGTGCTTTGTGCATGGTAGGCAAGTACTTTTTTTCCCCAGAGCTATATCCCCAGGCCTGCTTCCATTTAAAAATAAATTTCTCTATTTTATAACTCTCCCCAGAGGAGACTCAAAAATAATCTCTGAGTTACTCTAGCAGCAGCATCTCCAAGACAAAATGTGTGTGCCATGCACGTTAGTAGTAGAGTGCTTGTGCATTCCTGCCCCCAAACGTCATGGTGCTGTGAGTACTAAATCTTGTGGCCCAGAACATTCAACCTAAAATGGAGTCTGCCTGCCTATACATTAAGTTACAATTTTCCATAACTGGTGAAAACTCAAGGGTGATTGATTACTGCTTGTAGTGGGTAGCCATTCCAGCTTTAATCTGGAAGTTCCAACCCCCATTGAGACTTCGGCAACTGTCACACCTACAAGGCGGGGCCAAGGGGCCCCTGGAGACCCGAGAGCTGGATGGGCCAGCGCTCTCTCTGTTCCTGGACCTGAGATGGTGGAGGTCCAGAGAACCAAGCAGAGCTCCAGAGAACACCGCTGGACTGCAATACACCTTCCCCAGACCCCACGACCTACCTATCCCTTCATTTGTAAGTTACCCACTAAATAAATCTTCCTTTTAACTACATGGAGTGGCCTTAATAATTTCACCAATAACCGCTACTCTGGAAAATGTTAATTACATTTGTGAAAGCAAATTAAACTGTGGAGTTTTGAAGGAGCCAAGAACATACCTGAGTGTGCTTAGCTCCATCACTGCTATTGGAATGGTTATGGGATCTTGATGCTTGAGTAGGGTATTCCTGCCCCAAATCCAATGTTTGTACTCCTCCATCCTATTATTCTGAAAAC
>CABHPH010105315.1:0-14559 GCA_902168325.1 Peromyscus nudipes
TCTAATGATCTGTTCTTGATATCTAGTTAGCCAGCAAATAGAACCTCTTGTGCTATGGAAAGTATTATATTCCCTACCGAATGTGACTGTCACTGCACATAACCAGTGAATATTGGAAATATAGGTACCAAGGTAAGCTTGTGCGAGTGTAGGAGCCCACGGAGGCCAGAAGAGGGTGTCAGAGATATCCTGGAGCTGGAGCTACAGGGAGTTGTGAACTGCCTGACATGAATACCGAGAGCAATATGTGTTCTTAACTGCTGAGCCATCTCTTCAGCACCTAATGCATTTTTTAAAGGTGAAATATGTAATCTATTTACATATTTCATTCAATTTCATTGTCTTAAATTTGTTAAATCATTATCCCAGTTCCTGATTCTGTCTTTTAACATATTAATGATTTGTTCTTCTTTTTTGTCAATTAGAAATTTGATGAAGATGCATTAATATCTCATTTAGTTAATAACAGTTGAATACGGTGGTTGAACTTTGGCATGCCATTAAAGCCTTTTAGTGTTGTGAATCTGTTCTTTAAAATTCCTCAAAGCACCTAAAGATGTGGTCTGGCTTGGTGTTTTCTGACACTATCCTATAGAAACCTGATGTTGTACCACACATCTCTGACTTCCTTGGCCTGTTCCCAGCATTAGATAATCCATGTTGAATATGTAAGCCTTCTATGTCTGCAGGTTTCATATCCACAGATTCAGTCAACTGCAAATACAAAAAAATAATTGAAAACCATGCGTGTGAGGGACTTGAGCATCTGTAGATTTTGGTAGCATTTGTAGATTGCGGTGTTCAGTGAGTCATTCCTTCCTGGGAATTGAGGGGTGATTACACTGTAACAGTACAGTCTTATTCTTTGGAAATTAAGAAGTGATACAAGTAACTACTTGTTTCAAGTCTCTACTAGGTACCTTTATTCATATTGTTATTTAATTTTGAATATATATATATATATATATATAAAATTTGCCTGCATGTATGTGCATGAAGCAAGTGTGTGTTTGGTGCCTATAGAGGCCAGAGAGGGTGTCAGATCCCCTGGAATTGGAGTTACAGATGATTTTTAGTTGCCCATGTGGGTGTTGGGAACCAAGTCCAAGTCTTCTTCAAGAGCAGCCAGTGCTCTTAATCTCTAAGCCATTTTTCTGTCTCCAGCATATAATATTATCTTTAAACCCTTATCTCAATCCTATAAGTTAAATATCATTCTCTTAACATTTAAAAATTAAAAAAATATTATATCTGGGTGTTTTGCCTGCATGTGCACCACATGAGTGCAGTGCCTGCAGAGGCCAGAAGAGGGCATCAGATCCTCTGCAACTGGCATTACAGATGGTTGTAAGGAGCCATGTAGATGCTGGGAATTGAACCCAGGTCTTCTGGAAGAGCCGAGTGCTTAACCACTGGGCCATCTGTCCATTACCAGTATGAAATATGTCTTTGAAACCCTGTCCCAGTCCTGTAAGTTAGTATTTCCCTTATTTGATGGAGGAAACCAGTACTCAGCAGAATTACCCAGGCAGCATATGAGTGGTGTGGCTCAGGAACAGCTTTGTCTAGTCTGCCATCTGTTCCCATCTGTGGATTTTCTATAAAATAAGATGACGGGAAGCAGAAGGGCTTGCTCATCATCATACAGCTAGTTAGCAGAGCAAGGATTTGGATCTCTAGACTTCTGACTCACATTCCGGTGCACTTTTCACTACAGCCGGACACCTTGGCTCATGAGCCCCAAGTGACAGCCCCAGACAGCTGTGTTTATCTGTGTGGCATGTCCCAGCTTGTTCTGCTAGCCAAGCAAAAAGTACTTAAAAGGATCCTCAATCTTCACCTTCCCACTCCCCTCACTTACACTCATATACTCCCACTTTACCCCATGAATAACTTCACAGAAAGAATTGTGCAATGCTCCTAAGCCATCCTCTGGTGTCAGAGTTACTCCCGAGAGAACACTCACTTCCTCATGACTCCAGTTTACTGTCAGATTGACTTTCCCTCTCTCCTCTTTGATCGGAATCTTAGTTGTATAGGCAGGAATTTGAGGAGCAGATGTTCTACCCCTTGAACAAGCCCTTTAATTCTCCTTAGGACTGTGTCTAATGATTCCTAACCCCGTCCTTTTAACTCGGTGGCTGGCAGAATTAAGAGCAAAGTGGGGCAGGAATGATGAGGTTGGTACTGGATATTTTCATTTTAGCATGCGCAAAGTAGACTACAGAGAGCACATGAAAAAAAGGGAACGTTTTCCTTTCTAGCTAAAAAGCAAAATGATACTGGTGTAAGATTGCTGAAAATTTAGGTCTCCCCCTGAATGTAAACAGCATTTTGGTAGAGTGGTTAGCCAGAGAGATGGAGTCATTGCCTGTTTCTACTCCCATTCCTTAAATTTTGATATTTTTAAGGTTTTGACTTCCCTTTGAAAACAAAAATTAATCATCAGAAAACAGTGATAACACATAGGACTGGATTGAAGAAAACTAGTACTTCCCGAGGGGGAATAACAGAGATTTATCCCATGCAGGAATAAATTTTCCCAGTCTTATTTTAGAGACCTTTGTTGAGCAGTCTCAAATGTCTAATTATCAAAGATCTGATGTATTTTGTTTATATATAAAAAATCCAGTTGGTCTAAATAGACTATAATTTTCTCAGTTCCTGATTGATTGCCTAAATTTGCTCTGTCAGAGTCTTATTAGGATATAGAAATCTGATGTAGTTTGACCAGAAACACTTCAATAAGAATTGCTGACTATAATCAGAGTTTAGAAAAATGGAAGACTGATGGTAAAAAGAGAAGTGTAAAGAATATGCACAGCATATACAGGAAATACCCCCTGTCTTTGGGGCGGACATACAGCATTCAAGGAGGAGCCTCTGGGGTTGAGATCCAGACCTTTTTTGAAAGGGCATGACTGTGGGTCACTGAATGGAGAGAAGTGGCTATGTGTCTGTGATGGTAGAACTTTCCAGAAATTGGTCTTGCTCTGCTCTAAGACTGAGGGAACTGCTGTTGACAAATATGCACTCCAGGAACCTGACGTGGAGAAACCGCATGTGTTTCTGGAGCCGGACACTGGAAAAGCCATGTCAAGAGGAGCACACTAGACACTCCCTCCAGTGTCTTTCTAGTACCTTCTGATGAAACTTAACAGTCCTAACAAATGCCGACTGGCAAAGAAAAAGTATTTCCAGGGTTCATTTCCATGTTTACAGAGCATAGACTGAAGGGTGGGTTTGGAGCTGAGAGAAAATAAGTGAACAAGTCGTACACAGTCTCAAATAAGTAATTTTATAGTTTATGGACAGACCTAAATGTAAGGCCAGAGGTTGCCTTCTAGGGAAGTACATTGAAATTTTGCCATCCAGGACGGAATCTCCTTAAGGCTCTCATTCCCAGTAGTTTACAAAGGATGCCCTGAGTCCAGAAGTACTTTCTTCCCTGCAGGTCCCGGCATTAGGTCGGCCTTTGCTTCTAGACCTGCCTCCCACAGGCGTTTGGTTTAGAGCATCACTTCCTTATGTACTCTGATATGTTGATGATGACCTTTGAGGTGAAACACACATTGTTTTATTTTTATGTGTGTGTGGTTTATGTGAATGTGTGTGTATCAGTGTGAGCATGCAGAGGCAGAGGAGGAGGTCAGATATCCTGCTCTCCTTACTCTTTACAGAAAAGCAGTTTCAAGCAGGTACATGACTTATCTACCAGATAGACTAATAACTCTCTTGATCTCTGGACAGATAGACATGAATTTTATTTTGTTTTATTTTTTCTTCTGTAAATTCTGTTTTCAGAAGATAAAATCATCACAAGTTGCTGGGTGGTGGAGGTGCACACCTTTAATCCCAGCACTCAGGAGGCAGAGGTAGGCGGATCTCTGTGAGTTTGAGGCCAGCCTGGTCTACAGAGTGAGTTTTAGGAAAGGCTCCAAAGCTGCAGAGAAACCCTGTCTTGAAACTCCCCCCCAAAACAAACAAACAAACAAACCAACCAACCAACCAAAAAAAAACCCAACCCCCCCAAAACAATAGTTGCTTTTAGCATATATATACATTATTAAGCTTTGGAGTCATAAACTTAGTAAATGGGACCATGGGACCAAATAGGCTAGAATTTTGTTAAAATCATGTTTATTTTATTTGGAATTTGTCTATTAATATAAAACAAGGTATCTAATGATTTTTTATGTTAGTACTTACATTCATAAAGGAAACTATTACAAACAGGTTTTAAAAATTAATTTTAAAAATTTTTTTGAAACAGGGTCTTTCTAGGTAGCTCTAGTTGGCCTGCAACTTACTGGATGGGCTAGCCTGGTCTTGAATTCACAGAGATCTGCCTGCCTCTGCCACCTGAGTGCTGTGATTAAAGGCATCTGCCACCATGCCTGGCTTACAAAGAGCTCAGAAAAATTGTTCACTTTTATATTTGATAGAGAAATTGAATATTTCGGATAATGACTATCCCTTCTTCCTCTGTCTCTGTCTATCTCTTTCTGTAAAATAACCCTGAAACCGTTTGCTGTTGATGCTACCTGTGTATGGGGCATGAGCAGTTTACCAGTAGCCACGTTCCTAAAGGAGAGTGAGTCTCTCTCTCAGCTGCATCAGCTGACAGTAATTTCCCCACTAGTGTTGGCCCTCAGGGGCCCCTCTGTCATCCATGCTGGACTTTGACTGGCTTTATCTTGTGCAGTTCTTACACAGATAACTACAACTACTGTCACAAGCTGATGTGTGCAACAGCCACATCATTCTCAGAAGTCATTACCTTACAGCTCTCCTCTCCATTTGTTGACTTACATTCTTTCTGCTCCCTCTGGAGGAGGTTGGAACATATGATCAAGCTATAGCTGAGCATTTAGAGTTACCCTATTCATCACTTTGACCAATTATGAGTCTCCGTATTAACCGCTACCCGTTGTACAAAGAATCTTCTCTGACCAAGGCTAAGAGCTGTACAAATCTATGGCTGTTAACATAAGTATTTCAAAGGCAGTTTGACCTCATGCCTGTTCAGCAAACCAATAATAGTAGGTTTTCTCTAGGGCCTATGAACTTTGTAGCCTTGGCTTTTTGAGTAGATTTACACTGCTGGGCATGAGTTCCCTTCTGTGGAGCAGGCCTCAGATCCAATCAGAAGGCAGATGGTGACTCCTATAACAGTCATGTCACTATTTTACCAGTAGACATCTTCCCTGATAGGTTGGTCTAGCATTGGGTAAGGCCATTGATACCTTTTCTTTCCTAACATCTTGCATAGCACCTTCTGAAAGTAGCCAGAAGGGAGAGAGTTTCCTGGTTAGTTTGAGATTGATATCTCTGTGTCCTGCAACCTGCAATAGGGTCTTATCCGTGTAGTTACAGTAGACAACCAAAGACAATGGCAGTGCCTGTGCTAACAGTTCTTTATGTACTTGTGTATTAAGTATTTGTTCAGTTATATGTCTCTCATTCATACTTGCTTTGAGCTTTTGTTACTAAGAGAAGGGTACCTGTGGGCATGCTTTTTTCTTTTATTATATGTATATGCATGTATTTGTCTTCAAAATATTTTTATTAAATTTTTTATTTAAATTTTACATTATTCCTAGGAAGTCAATGCCTATTCTTTTAAATATATTTTTTACTTTAATTTAACTTTACTTACTTTTTTTTTCCAAACAAGGTTTCTCTGTGTGCCCCTGGCTGTCCTGAAACTCTCTCTGTAGACCAGGCTGTCCTTGAACTCACAGAGATCCACCTGTCCCTGCTTCCCTGAGTGCTGGGATTAAAGGTGTGTACCACCACCATCTGGCAAAATCTACTTAGATTTTAATTTAATTTTTTGTTAACAGGCAGAGTAATAGGACCATTGTGACATTTACATTTTTACACGTATATTTCTTTGGACTTTGCTTTTATTTGACTTCTCCTACTGTCTTACCCCCTGTTCCCACCTGTCTTGATGGTTCACTTCCCTCCTCCAGGTGGGCACTCCATCTGCGTTCATGTCACACGTGCTCTATTACTTGTTCTTCCTTCCTTTTAGACTCTTGATCTCATGGTCCCCTTTCCATTTCTATATCATTCATTCATTCATTCATTCGTTCGTTCATTCATTCATTCATTCAGACAGACAGACAGACAGACAGACAGACAGACACACACACACACACACACACACACACAGAGCTTAAAATAACTAAAAATACAGTAAAGTGAAAGCCCTGCTAACGTGCAATACAAAGAAAACAGGATCACAACAGTAAACAAATGAGGCGGGAGAGCTGCTTCCTAGGTCCTTGGAGACTGGAGACTCCAGTTGTACTCAGTAGTGGGGGAGGGTCACCTGACCTTGTGGACTCTTGTTTGTGTGGTTTATCTGCTGCTGAGTCTGTGAACAGCATCTGATGTCCTCCAGTGCATCTTTACCTTGGTAGCTCCCCTTTGTGTACCATGGCTCCTGCTGGCCTTGCTCAGCTTTGCAGTCTGTGGGCTGGGCTGGCTCTTCTACATTCCAGATTGTACCCCTCCAACATGTCTAGTGTTTCCTCCAGGTGTGTCCAGAGTAAGGAAAGGAACCACATCACCGAGGTGATTAGAGGTGGAAGACCTGTCTTCATACTGTTGAGACCTCTTGAGGTCCTAGTCACCATGCTGGAGGGATGCTGCAGCTGGTGTCATGTGTACCCTACAATGCCAGAGTTCTCAGGCTCTGTAACAGTGAGCAACAGTTAGGTGACTCCCCCACTAGCTTCAGGCTGAGGACTGTCAAGCTCTCAGGCTCCTCTTGGTTGAAGACATCTCTCATGGTTACTGAGTACGGGGGCCATCCTTCTTTATTTTCCTGCCTGGGCCACTGTCTTAGTTAAGATTTCTATTGCTGTGAAGAGAGAACATGACCACAGCAACTCTTGTAAAGAAAACATTTAATTAGAGTAGCTCACTTCTAGTTTCAGAGGTGTAGTCCATTATCATGGTGGGGAACATGGTGGCATGTAGGGAGACATGGAGCTGGAGGAGTAGCTGAGAGTCCTCCATCTTGCAGGCAACAGGAAGTTGACTGATACACTGGGTGGTATCCTTAGCATAGGAACCTCAAAGCCTACCCCCACAGTGATACACTTTTTCCAACAAGACCATACCCACTCCAACAAAGCCACACTTCCTAATAGTGCCACTCTCTTTGAGATTATGGGGTCCAGTTACATTCAAACTACCACAGCCTTGTTTCCTGCCGCCTGCATCAAAGCCTTCTTGGGCTTTCCCTTACCCAGGGCTGTGACAGTTAACTTTGAAGCTCCCTTACTTGTGGTGGTTCCTTCCTTTCAGGACATCATCAAAGTAGCTTTTTAGGAAAATTTTTTATTACATTTGTGTGTGTGCATATGTGCAAACACTCACATACCATGATGTGTGTAGAGGTCAGAGGACAAATTGCTGTAAATCTATTCTGTTCTTTTATCAGTGTGGGTCCTGGGGTGAACTCAGGTTCTCAGGCATGGCAGCAAGCGCCTTCACCTGGCAAGCCGTGTTGCTGGCCCAGGTAGCTCAGTTTCTAATGAAATAAGTTGTCTTTCAAGATAGCATTAGGCTATTGCCCTCTGAGCCATGTAGAATGACAAAATTGGATTTCTCTACAGTCGAGATCCATCTGCCCCAGGAAGATCATGGTCTCACCAAATCCACAGCTGGGTTTGAGGCTGGGTGGGGCTGTGGGCTTGTCCCGAGGACTACATCCCTCACCTGGCTTATCTTTTCACTCTGCCTTCTGTGTCCTGTCCCTGTGTTGCTCTCTCTTCCCTCCAAGCTGCTCTGCGGAAGCTTGGGAGTAGACCCTGTCACCAGCTGTGGCCACAGCTACACATGGAACAAATGAAATCAGAGGATTGGGTTCCACAGATGATGTATCTCAATGTGCTTATACAAATTTTCAAAACTTAGAAAACCTGGAATGTCAGTTTTGTTTTCTTACAGGAGTTCCTGGTCTCTGTGCTTTTCTCTCACTTCCAGGCACTCTTTCATATTCTGTGTGCATTACGTATGTCTTTGGTCTGTTTTTCTCTCTTTAGAATAGACACCTTTTTCTTATTCTGACACTGTCTTTCACGGCCTCCCTCCTAGGGATCCAGCGTCTGTCTCACCAACCATCTTTCCGGGAACTACCCTCTCCCTTAATTTAATTTTTATGGTATTGAGGACTGAACACAGGGTCTTGAGCATGCCCAGACAACCCCATATTTTCTAATCATATCTGGAGAAATCTATTTTAGTGAGCAAACGCTCACCTCATTTATAGCTAATTGCTTGCTAAAGGCCTCATCTCCTAAGCCCATCACACATAAATTTGGAAAGGGAGACACATGTGGTTTATAAACAATGGTGACAGACTTAACCTATTAAAATTTTTCAGATGATAGCTTTCTTTAGCTCTGAGGTTAGGTTTTTAAAATAACATTTTAGAACCCTGTTTTTTCAGATTCTATAACAATTTTATAATTCATCATTTCTTCTTAAAATCTTGAATTGTTTAAGCTGAATTGAATGTGATGTTACACACCAGCACTTGAGGAGCTGAAAGATCAGGCTCTCAAGTTTGGAGTATAGTATCAAAACAAAGAGGAAACAACAAAATCATATATAATTAAATTAGCTATAAAACACCCACAAATACTTCAAATTATATATATATTCTTCAACATGCAGGTAATTATAGGTTGGCTATCAGTTATCTGAAAAAGCCTGTGGGAAAAAAATGGAGAATCCCAATTTTTCTGACTTTAGAATGCTTGCATATACACAATTATTCCAGACCTGGAATTTCATATACACCTGTGGCCATTGTTGAGGTGGTAATAGGCTTTATCTCCAAGTATTCTGTGGGCTAGGCTGGCAGAGCCTCTCATAATTGGCTTCAACAAAATGCCTAAATCCATTTTCTTTCCAGTGAAGTAGAGGACTTGTGTATCTAGTTGTGGAGAGAAAATATCTTCATTTCTTTTTTCTTCTTGTTTTTAAAGCTTTGTGGTTAAAAAAAAAAACAAAACATAACCTAACTGTGATATAGCTTTAAAAAATTCTGCAAATAAGGTTATTGGGAAATAGCCAGAAGGCACAGCAGTTGGCTGGATTGAAGGTGTAAGTCTTAGGAGATTTTAGCAAGTTGCTGTGGAGGTTGTAAAAGGCTTGGGAGGATGATTTTGTGCTTTTTGTAGTTGTATAATATTTCCTTTCCTGACCATGCTAAATATAGCAAAAGTATTAAAAAAAAATCTCTGTGTTTGACTAGACTATTTTCTTTTTTCTTTTGTATAGCCATCAGATCAAGTCACTACAATACAGTAACACAGGAGACATGATTCTTGTTGTATCTGGAAGCTCACAGGCCAAGGTGATTGACAGAGATGGTTTTGAAGTAATGGAATGTATAAAAGGAGACCAGTATATTGTAGACATGGCCAACACCAAGGTAAGCATCCAACTGTATGTTAATGAACTTGACTTCTGCTCTCCTTTTTTCCTTCACTCCTACTGTCTTTCCTCCTCCCCTCCCTCTTCCCTCCTCACTCCCTTTTTCTCTTCTATTCCTTCCTCCTTCCTCTTTTCTCCATCTTCCTTCACTTCCCTCCTCTCTCCTCCTCCCTCCCCACTCTCCCTCTCTTCCTCCTCTTCCTCCTTCATGCTTGGCCTGCCTCAGCTTCCTGAGTGTGGGGTTATAGTACCCTATCCTATCTGGTCAGCACATTTACTAACAAGTAGTTTTATTTGTCATGTAATAATTCATCCTAAAGGTTATTGACTGAAGACAGTAATGCCTTGTGTAGTTTGTTCGGGAGGTTCTTCTGCTCAGGGTGGCGTCCGCTGGGCCTCCCTCATATGGTAACAGTTCGAGCGCTGTTGCATTGTGTCTCTGTCTCTCTTTGCCCCCTGTCTACCCTAAGCCCTATTCTGCTTGTGTGCTGTGTGTCTAATGCCTGCTCTCCTGCTCTGCATCATGCCTTTGCTTTCTCTGTCTACTTCTTCCAGGGTGGTGGTCGTTGTGGCCAGTTCTCACTCTTGCTGGACTTTCCTCAGTGTAGCATTCTCTGTGGAGTTTGACTTTTTACTTGATGACTGGGTTCTATGAAGAGTGAATGGAAACTGTATGTTTTTTTAGCATCTGAATTTCTCCTAGCGATGGCAGAAACTTAGGAATTCTGGAAGTACATTTTAAATCTTCTCTTACATCATTTCCACTAATCTTCCATCAGCTAAAGTAATTCCATGACTATGATAAATATCAATAGAATAGAAAAGTAGGTCCTGATCCCTAGTGAGAGGAACTCAGTCTTAAGTTGCAGAAATTTGGATATAAGGAGGGATGATAGACTGGGGACAGTAATGCCTTCTGCCACAGATAAAGTGTGTGTGGATATGTTTAATGCAGTTTTGTTTTTTTTTTAGACAAGGTATCCCTATGTAATCTTAGCTGTCCTGGAGCTTACTATATGCACCAGGCTGGCCTTGAATTTACAGATTTGCCTGCCTCTGCTTCCCCAGTGCTGAGATTAAAGGTGTTAGACCACCATGCCCAGCTTAATGCAGAATTTTAATATTTCATTTTAGTTCTTATTTTTACTTTTTCTATCCTTTCAATTACCATATTCTTGTAAATTAATTCTCAGGATTTGTGCCTAAGTTAAAAATAAACTCTTGTATGAAATTTGTTTAATATAATATAATTCATATCATAATTATGGGTTCTGTGTTTATGAACTCACCTATTTGCTTAAACTTTTTTGTAGCCCCCAAATCAATACTCTTTGCACTTTCATGGTTATATGTGAATGTGTGTTTACAGAGTGGCCAAAAATTGGATTTGAACAAGACAACACTGTTATTTTTCCTGTTTCAGGATTTAGGTTGTAATTAGGGTTTTTAAATATTGTCTCTCCCCCCCCCCCATGCTCCTCCCTTGCTTTTTATTGATGATTTTGCTGTTTAAAATGACTCCCCAACATAATGTTGAAAGGACTGTGGTGCTGTCTAGTGTTCCTTAGCACAAGTCTGTAGGGTGTATTATACAGACATTGTATGTGTTAGCCAAGCCACATTTATGTACAAGCTAAATTGCCATTGACATGAATTCAATGTTAATGAATCAGTAATATAAAATTAAACAAGTTGTCCTTAAACACAGACACATATCAAATGAAGTTATGTATTGAATGATTGAAGGTATGACCAGAGACTTTCCGGAGTTCATTTATACGCTAATTTAGCATACTTAGATCATAAAACATGAATGAGGAAAATTGTCTGTAATATACTTACTTGCTTTAGGTGAATTATTAGATTCAGTTGACAGTGTTTTTCAAATTGCCCCACCTTGAACCTGGAGAAATGCCTCTCTATTATGCAGAGGTTCAGTCTTGTTTATTGGTAGAGTATTATTGAATCATTGGTTGGCCACTCCCACACATTCTCTGCCACTTTTACCCCAGCGTATCTTCAGGGAAGTCAAATTGTAGGTTGAAGGGTTTGTGGCTGGGTTGGTGTCCCAGTCCCTCCACTGGAAGGTTTGCCTGGTTACAGAACAATGACCGATACAGGCTCTGTATCTTCCATTAGTAGGAGTCTTCGCTAGGGTCACCCTCATAGATTCCAGGGAGTTTCCATTGCACTAGGTTTCTACCTCGTCCCTGAAATGCCCCCCAATTCTAGTCATCTTTCCTTCCAATGCTCCCCCCGCAAAGGATCCTTCCTGTTCCCATCTCTCCCTTGAAATCTATTCTATTTCCCCTCCCCAGGGAGATTCATGCATTCCACCCTGAGCCCTCCTTGTTACTTAGCCTCTCTGGGTCTGTGAATTGTAACATGGTGTCCTATACTTTACAGTTAATATCATTTATAAGTGAGTACATATAATATTTGTCTTTCTTGATGTGGTTTACCTCACTCTGGATGATTTTTTTTTCTGGTTCCATCCATTTGCCTCCAGATTTCATGATGTCATTGTTTTTAACAGCTGAGTAATACTCTACTGTGTAAATGTACCACATTTTCTTCATCCATTCTTTTGTTGAGGGGCATCTAGGTTGTTTCCAGTTTCTGGATATTACATATAAAGCTGCTGTGAACATAGTTGAGCAAGTGTCCTTGTGGTATATGCCCTGGGATGGTGTATCTGGGTCTTAAGGGAGACCAATTCCCAGTTTTCTTGGAAACCACCATATTGATTTCCAAAGTGGCTGTACAAGTTTGCACTCCCACCAGCAATGGAGGAGTGTTCCCCCTTACTCCATATCCTCTCCAGCATGAGCTGTCATTTGTGTTTTTGATCTTAGCTGTTCTGACAGGTGTAAGATGGAATCTCAGAGTCATTTTGATTTGCATTTCTGTGATGGTTAAGGATGTTGAACATTTCTTTAAGTGTTTCCCAGCAATTTGCGATTCTGAGGATTCTCTGCTTAGATCTGTACCCTGTTTTTCAAATGGATTATTTGGTTGTTGATGTCTAGTTTCTTGAGTTCTTTATATATTTTGGAGATCAGCCCTCTGTCAGATGTGGGGATGGTGAAGATCTTTATCCATTCTGTAGGTTGCCATTTTGTCCTATTGACAGTGTCCTTCACCTTACAGAAGCGTCTCAGTTTCTTGAGGTCCCATTTATTAATTGTCGATATTAGTGTCTACATGATGGTGTTGTTTAGGAAGCTGTCTCCTGTGCCAGTGCATTCAAGACTATTCCTCAGTTTCTTTTCCATCAGGTTCAGTGTATCTGATTCCTCTGCCCCCCCCCCCCCCCCAGGGTTTCTCTTTGTAACAGACTTGGCTGTCCTGGAACTCACTTTGTAGACCAAGCTGGCATCGAACTAAGAGATCCCCCTGCCTCTGCCTCCCAAGTGCTGGAATTAAAGGTGTGCACCACCACCGACCAACAGGTTATTCTACTTATAGTGTTAAATTTTTACAATTTTAAAGTCCTTGTTTTTTAATTTTTTTAAAAAATTTACTTATTTATTTATTTTTGTTGGTTTTTTGAGACAGGCTTTCTCTGTAGTTTTGGTGCCTGTCCTGGATCTTGCTCTGTAGACAGGCTGGCCTCAAACTCACAGAGATCCGCCTGGCTCTGTCCCCTGAGTGCTGGAATTAAAGGCGTGCGCCACCGCTGCCTGGCTTAAAGTTTTTATTATATTTTAATTATATAACACACACACACACACAGAGAGAGAGAGAGAGAGAGAGAGAGAGAGAGGGAGGGAGGGAGAGAGAGAGAGAGAGAGAGAGAGAGAGAGAGAGAGAATATGAAGTCTGTGGGCAAATTTTGGGACTTTGTTCTCTTCTATCTGTGGGGATCAGTTTCACAGTGTTAGGCATGGCTGTAGACGCCTTTGTCTGCTGAGCTATTTCATGACTACTTTTGTTTGCTTGTCTTTTGAGACAGGGTCTCACTCTGTAGTTCTGACAGGCCTCAAAGTCATAGCAGTCCTCTGCCTCAGCTTCCTGGGAGGTGGGATTGATTATAGGCGTGGACCACCATACACAGCCTTTTTATTTTTTGCTGTTCTTTACATCATTTTATGTGTTTATTCACATATAAATTATAAATATATATGTATGTGCTGTAAAAGTACTTCCAGGGTTATAAAGCCGGCATGGTGCCACATGGCCGCAATTCCAGCACTGGGGAAACTAAGCCTAGAGTATGGATTATTGAAAAATGGATAAAAAACCGAAAATAATTTGTAATTCTACTCGAAGTTACTGTTGAATTTCAATTTTAATGTCTACTTCGTCTGAAAAACACTTCTGATGTCGGAACATTTATCTCACTTAAGACTTGGAGCCATGTTTTGTATGTTTTACAGTTTTAGAAGTTATGTGCATGTACCTCAGGGTCAGAAGTGGATTGCATAGAGGTGCTACATGAACTTCTCCTGGGAAGATTGAATTAGTGACTCCCTCTCCAGATGGGACAACAAGGACAGACCAAAGAAAAGATTCACTCACATTTCACTTGCTGAACCAGTGGGTTTAATTGGGGCATAGGTAAGAGGTTACAGGATAATGGGCAATTTATGAGAGGTTCTACTATCAAAGAAAAGTTCCCCCTCCCCAGAAAGTGTGAACCACTCACATAGCCTCAGGAATGGGAGAGCTTCGTCCAGTTAGTGTGCTGCTCCAGGAGCCCTTACTCTCCTCCCTGAGAGATGTTAATGGCCCCGGTCTTGTGAGGTTGCTGTGGGTAACCACATGTATCTGATTTCAAGAGGTAGCAACCATGTCATCCCTGCAGGATAGAAGTGACAGGGGCAGATTCATGTCTGTCACGTGTTGGATTTCCCCATGAGATACTTCGTGAAAATCAGGTTCTGTGATGGCGTGTGCCCGCAAATCCAGCACTTGGAGGAAGATGGGTTTGGGTCAGTTGGACTACAGAGAGAGACCCTGGCTTGGAGAACAGTCAGGTTTTTGAGTTTTGAGATACATTTGCTGATTGTCTAGGAAAATGGGACATTACTTTTGCAGGTTTAGGTAGTTAGAAAAGTAGGACAGCAGTAACCAGGAGTCACCTTATAATTAATT
>CABHPH010105316.1:8780-49594 GCA_902168325.1 Peromyscus nudipes
AAAAAAAAAAAAAAAAAAAAAAAATTTTACTACACAGGAAGAGACTTGATTACTTTCATTTCTTTATGCTTATATATCACAACAGAAACTCTGCAAAGCCTCCAAGTGGTACGCTTAGAATGTCAACAGTTCTCATTTTTCTCTCAAGAAGTGCCATTTGGCTATTTTAAAAAATGAATTTGAGCCGGTCAGTGGCGGCGCACGCCTTTAATCCCAGCATTTAGGAGGCAGAGCCAGGCGGATCTCTGTGAGTTTGAGGCCAGCCTGGGCTACAGAGTGAGTTCCAGGACAGGCACAAAGCTACACAGAGAAACCCTGTCTTGAAAAAACCAAAACCAAAACCAAAACAAAACAAAAAACAAACAAACAAAAAACAACAACAAAAAACGAATTTGAGCCAGGCGGTGGTAACGTAGGCCTTTAATCCCAGCACTTGAGAGGCAGAGGCAGGCCAAGGCTACATGTGAGATTCTGTGAGGAATAAAAAAAGGAAGAAAGGAAGAGAGGAAGGGAAAAAGAAAGTCAGTTAATAAGTAATAAAAATAACCACCCAAAACAAAGGCCAGATATATCTGACATTTTAGTTACTCTCTGCATTCGTTTTAAGATTTTTACTAATTATGTATATATGTGTGGGTATGTGCATGTGACTGCTGGTGCCCATGAAGGTTTGAGGTGACAGATCCCCTGCAACAGGAACTGGGAGTTATAGGTGGTTGTAAGGTGAGTTCTCTGCAAGAGTAGTACAGGTTCTTGGCTGCTGAGCCATCTTTCCAGCTCCACTCTCTGTACTAGAGTATACACAGAATTTTGTTCTTTCAATATGGAAAATAATTCAAGGGGCACCAGTAGTACTTCTGTGGTAATTCAGTGGCCCATGATTCTCAGCTAGGCAGTTTTGTTTTCAACTTTTCCTCTGGAACATATGGCTTTAGACCTATTTTCTATTATTACAGGCAAACAAAAGGATTTACTTGTTTGATTAAGCTCTGCAGTGAAGGTTCTACCTGAGTTATGAGCAAGTCCTGTGGTGGGCAGGAGGAACCAGTACAACAATGAGCATGGAACCACAAGTTCGCTGTTCAAGTTCTGGCTATGTGACTCTGGGTAAGTCAGGGTTTTCTCAGGGAAACATGGGCTGGAGTTAAATAGACAAGCCCTACTACATAGCAGTCCCCAATGCATGTTACCGTCTTTCTGATTCTTGTACCCTCATAATTAAAATATTACTATAAAATTGGAAAATAACATTTTCAGAATGATAATCCACTGAAAATCATTTGCACAGATGTCCATTTGAGTCAGCAGTACAAACGGCAATCTTACAACCCTGCAGCTCATCACCTCTTTGGTGTATGTAAACGAACGTCACAATTTAAGCATACTCAACTTGAAACCTTGGAAACAATGAGAGAGACCCCACAGCAGTGGTGGTACTGCTCACTGGTCCTTAGAACATGACAGCAGAACAAAGATGGGAAACCAAGCCAGCCTTAAGAGGACTCCATGGAACATTCAACGCTGTCGGTGAGTTTGGGATTAAAAAGGAAAAAAACCACCGACCGTTGACTGTACCTTGGGATCCTTACAAACAACAAATTTCCTGATGCAAGGAATAGGCTGTATTGTCACATCATATGACATCATGTGAAATAGTCCTATGGCCTGTTCTTTAAAGGGAATCAGCAACTTTTTAAAGCTTCCATGTATTTACATTATTCATTGTTGGTTTTTTGTAATATTTTGATAACCAAATGCTTCATTTTAACAATTTATGAGAAGTGCCACCAGAGGACCAAATGCACTCAAACGTGCCACTCTAGTGAGAGAAATAGCATGTATTAAAAATATCTATTTAGTATAAAAATAAAATCTGGTTAAATATGTTATTCTCATTTCTTCCACATTCTTTCAAGATTTTGCTTTAGGGGCAAGGAGAGGATTTAGTCAGCAAAAATAGTACAAAACTGTTCAATGTCTATACAACTTACCATATTTTACCTGAAACTGCAGTTACTATGGTTAGGATTTGACAGCCCCCATGAAAGCACTGATTACTGCCGATTTCTATCTCCATGTGCTTATTTAAATATTTCCTAATTTCAAGCAAAAAGATACAGAACGCATTTTGGGTCACCCCCTTAGCTATGTGACCCTAAGTATCCAAGTGTGCTTTTTCAAGTATAGAAGGGAAGATGAGAGAGCCTATATATCACAGTTTTGATTTAGTGAGAAGATGTATGAAAGTAAATTGAATTATTTCTAGCTTATAGAAAATGCTAGCTACATAAACAATTACTAAACTACAAACATAATCAATGCTACTTTATCTTGAAAAAAGGTACTTATTATACTTTTCAATTCGAAACAAAAGATGAATCTTTTTTTACAAAAGATGCTTTACAGACATCAACACCCCAGCCTGTGTGATCAGAGCTACCTGTGAAGTTCTCAGATAGCATCTTCCTCTTCATAACTTTTCGATCTTGAAGGATTTCTTGCTCTGCAGTCGAGGTTATCTATAATTATGAGTCCTCAACCATACAAATGGCTGGTTACTAACACATAACAGACTTCAAAGAACCATTGTGGGAAGAAGACCCAGGCAATTTCATCAAATGGAAACACTGAAGGCTGCACTCAACATTCATTGCTGTCGGTGGGTTTGAATGTCAATCAACTCACTGATCAATGAATGCAAACTGCGGACCAAAAAAGCACAAGGAAGCAAAAGTACTCCCAGCTAATCACCAGATAATCACTGCTCCAGATAGGACTCCAATTTTGTAGCTAGAGCTTCTTTAGTTTCTTTGCTTCTAATATGAAGGAAGCTCTATAATTGCTAGTACTTTTCGTTTCTTTCTCAATTATAGTAAGTTTAAGGAAATTATACTATCACAGGCAAAATGAATAATGTGCTATTAACATCATATTTAAAAACAATGCTTTCACTGGGCAGAGGTGGTGCACGCCTTTAATCCCAGCACTCGGGAAGCATATCTCTGTGAGTTTGAGGCCAGCCTGGACTACAGAGTGAGTTCCAGGACAGGTTCCAAAGATACAGAGGAACCCTGTCTCGAAAAACCAAAAAAGAAAAAGAAAACAATGCTTTCATAATTTTTAAATTAAAAAGAAACACATGTTCATTATTTTAAAATTCAAGTACATGAAATAATATTGAAAATCTATTCTCTTGTCAAATGCATTCCCCTTCTGTGAAAACCACTTAAGAACATCCATTTGACAGTATTACAGTAAAGACAATAAGGTAAAATGTTATTCCCTTGAAGACTTATCTACATGTTAAACTGAGACACAACTAATTTTGGGGAAGTTCAATGGTAACAAATTGAGCTCACTGCTCTTTAATTTACCTTTTCACTCAGCTATATACACTTAAAAAACAACATTTAGCATCATTAGGGGGAGGGGGGAGGCAGGTCTTATGTATCCCACATTGGGTAGCTGAAAATGGCCTTGAACTTCCGATTCTCCTGCCTTACCCTTCCAAGTGCTAGGATTACAGGTGTGTACCACCAAGCCTGGTGTATGTGGTGCTGGAAGTTGAACTAGAGGCTTTGTGTATGATAGACAAGCATTCTACCACCAATAACCACAGCTCCTGTGTTTATATGTGTGTGTGTGCATGTACATATGTTGGTGCATGTATAACCCAGAAGTAGGTGTCAGGCATATTCCTCAATCACTCTCCACTCTATTGTCAAATCTGGGGCATACCTATTCTGCAAAACTAGAAATCAACCAAGTTCCAGAAATCCTCCTATCTCCACTTTATTGGTAATGAAAGTATAGGTCCCCACAGCCTTTCCCAGCTTCTACAAGGGTGCTGGGAAGCAAACTCAAGTCTTCATGCTTGCATGACACCTAATAAGCCATCTCCCTGTCCCCATCAATTCTTTCTTATTATGAATACTCTGGTTTTTATGGTTCAAATACATTTTAAAAAATTGCTTGACCAAAACTATGAGGCCCATCTATTCTTACCTTTGGAAAATACATTCTTAAAATAAGAAAAACAACTAAGTGAGATGGGAAACACCCATTTTATGGTAGCAAAAACTAAAATATAATATCAGCTCTCCAAATTTCATAATGAAGATGAGCCACCAAATCTTTCCTGCTAATGAAATAAAAACATGAGCCTTATTTGTAAGTCATACAAACTTAAGTTTAAGAGAGAAACAGTCTTGCCAATTTAGCTTTCTTCTCATACACAGGATGGAAATGAGAGAATATAGTTGTACTAAAACAAATCAAAAAGAAAAAAGAATTAATAACAAGAAAGCAGAGAAAGTATGAGGTTCAAAGACAGTGTTCCCAAAACTTGGCTGTATACCATAATCATCTAGTATTGCTGTTAAAAATGCACACTCCTCAGTATTTATCATAGATCAGAGATGAGGCCTTATTAGTGTGTATTTTAATAAGCTCATTGGGTGACTTCTCAAATATTGGAGGCTTGCCTAAAGTAAAGCAAACGCACTAGTACAATATTGGCTACTTATCCCCTGTGGACATGTTTCATGCTGCCTACTTTCTAACTATTGCCTGATATGTCTTCTATAACTCTTCAAGGTGCATAAAACCCTGGCATTGCTATGAAGTAGCTCACTCCAAAACACATCAGATTATCTGGAGTTTTACAAAAGTAGGTACACTTGCATTTATGTCTTCACAAAACATGAAGGCCCTAAGGAATGAAGAAGGTTAAAATTCAGATTGTGTCACCTGAATTTTAACAACTTTTGATACAAATGAAAAGCTTTGGTCTGGCAGGAAAAGGGCTTGCTACTTAAGCCTGATGGCTTATGTTTAACTCCCAGAACTCAAATGATTGAGAGAACCAACTTCTGCAAGTTGTCCTCTGAACTCCACTGCTGTGGAATATTTGTACACTGTAATGATGTATTGCCATGACTGGTGTAATAAAAGCTGAATGGCCAATGACTAGGCAGGAGAGATAGGCTGGACTTCCAGGCAGAGAGAGAACACTGGGAAAAAGAAGACAGAGTCACCAGCCAGATGGAAAGGAAGCAGGATGAGTACAGAGTAACCAAACCACATAAAAAAAGTAGATTAAAAGATATGGGTTAATTTAAGTTATAAGAACTAGTTAAAAATAAGTCTAAACTAAGGCAGAGCTTTCCTAAGTCTCCATGTCATTTTTTGGTGAGTTTTTTTAGTGAGCGGGTGGCCCAAAGAAAAATCCGTCTATATATGGCATCCAACATAGTGGCTTGAATATGAATATAGGGTCTGAGAAAGTAGTCTCTTGGGTAGGCTCAGCACACAGAGACATGACACTTTTTTTTTTTTTTTTTTTTTTTTTTTGTTTTTTGAGACAGGGTTTCTCTGTGTAGCTTTGCGCCTGGAACTCACTTGGTAGCCCAGGCTGGCCTTGAACTCACAGAGATCCGCCTGGCTCTGCCTCCCGAGTGCTTGGATTAAAGGCGTGCGCCACCACCGCCCGGCGAGACATGACACTTTTAAGAGGCCCTGCTGTGCAGGTGAGCACTTGAGCACCAAGCACTGGGTATAAACTCCTACAGACACAACAAATTCCCAGAGCTGGGAAAGGTAAATGCTGCTCTGGGGTGGTACCCATCAACAAGAAACTAGGTTTTCACAGAACTGAGGGGGGCGGAGGCAGCCACCAGCATAGAGCCGCCCAAGGTAGCCTAGCAGTTTAATCTTTGGCTCACATGGTCAGAGGAGGCTGTAGACACACACACACAAGCAAAAAAAAAAAAAAAAAAAGGAGAGGAGAGGAAAGGAAAAAGGAAAAGAAGAAAGAAAAAAAGCCAGGTTAAGGCCAACAAAACCTCTGAACAGGTTACAGTGTGTTTAAAACTTAGTACTTAGGTGCTAAAGAAAGAAAAAGAAAATGGGTATAGACAATCATAGAAAAAGAAAGTTTAAAAATAATAAAGTCTTTAAAGAAAGAGAAAAGTGATATAAAAAGAATAAGCAAAATGAGGATGAGAAATACATAGGGTTGTCTGGATCCTGTAGGGCACATTGTTGACTTTCAATTTTTAAAATGCTAATGTACAAAAAACCGATAGCTGCTAAAGAACATTGGATTGTGGAAACTGCTAAATTAAACCAACCTATATATTTTAACAACATCTTCACTTCAGAATGAAGTAAAAAAATATGTTGCGTTGGGTTATGCCTTTGTTTCCACAGGAAACAAAAAGTTATGGTTCTCTTCAAAATTAATGAAGATGAAATTTGATTGGGAGAGATCTCCCGAAAATCTTGACTACAGACATTAAAAAATAAACAAAAAACAAGAAAGACTACATGAGAGATGACATATATGCTGATCCCTCTCCTATGGAATAGCTTTGATGAAACTGGAGAAACAAGATAAATCTAGTTGGCTACAGAATCCTCTTATCTTATTATTACATGCCAGCCTTTGTAGTGATACTTTGTTTGTGCTTTAACAAATAAATCTTGCCTGAAGATCAGAGTGCAGAGCTAGCCACTAGAGGCCAGGCAGTGTTGGCACACACCTTTAATCCCAGCACTTGGGAGGAAGAAACAGGAAGTGATATGGCTGGGCAGAGAGAGGAAGTGATAAGGCGAGGTGGAGACAGGAGCTCTGCACTTTCAGGCTGAGGATTCAGTAGAGGTAAGAAGTGTCTCTAGTGGCTGGCTCCTTTACTGATCTTTCAGCATTTACCCCATATATCTGGCTCCAGGTTTTTATTATTAAGACCAATTAGGATTCGTGTCTACGGCACGGATAGAGATTTGGTTATATAGTCCAAGCAGACTTATAAAGACTTTGACCTACTCAAACATAAAACAAAAAAATCATCTTTAGCTGACTTTACACACCACACATTCCATACTTGTGTTAATATAGATATATGTTACCTTTAAAAGTTTATGTGTTTTCAGAAAAAAAGGACCAGATACCAAAAAAGACAAGTAACCCAGGTGATCCAGCCTCTCAGAATGCCTCTGTTGCAGTTTCCTCAAAATTCTGCATCAAGAACAACTTGCTGACATGGTCTAGCATCACAGACTATCCAGCCAAGACTTCAGAAAAGCTCTATACTTTCCCTTCACACAGAGATTAAACAAAAAATAATACAGCTAGCTCTCCCAGTACTTGACCATTATCCCAATTTTCACAGGATCCCCTAAAGATGCCGTCACCCTGAGATAACAGGAAGCAATCTAGAGAATATGACACCCACATTCCCAAGAAGAGGAGAGGGTGGTTTTTGGTTGTTCAATGGATTATGGATGTTTATCATCGTTTAAGAGGGTTGGTTACAAGTTGTCGGTCATGATCAGGGAAAAAACAGAACAAAGAAGATTAGATTCAGGGATCTCTTTCTGAAGGAAAAAGGGGGGGATATAGTATAGAAGTGATGGAATAAAAGGGTGGATTGTTGAGTCTACTTTTGAACAACCATTAGTCTCAAGTATTTTACATTGGTATGAATTTTTATATACTGACACAAATTTAAGGGTTTTTTTATGCTGTATGTTATGTTTCTACTCTTGTTTAAGGTTTTGTACCTATGCAGCTCACTTAAAAATGTAAAGTTCTAGTCCTTAAAGCCATTATTATAAACCATTTAGGATAATTAAAAAATGCAGGTTAGTAGTTAGTCATCCATAACAATCAAACTTGCAGTCATGTTAGGTATGTCTTCAAGGTCATACATAAGATATATTTTGATAGAGTGATGGTCTTCAAACACTTCAAAGACCTACAGAATATGGCATTTATAATGTTTTAATTAAATAAGGTTTTTTCATGACAGTGAGACACATCTACTCCTGGCAGAACCAATTTACTTCAAGAAAAGATGATGGGCATCAAAGATATGGAGTTTGCTTTATGTCAAAGCTAGTCATTTGGGCAAGAAACTGCCCTTGCTTCAACTGCTGACAGTATGCTGTCCAAACTGGACAAGCAGGACACAAAAGAAAGCAACTGTCAAACTTTGCCAAGTCAAGGTAGGACAGTCCTTGAAAATTCCTGCTTTACAGAAAAATCTGTGAGATATTCTAGACCTGTAGGCTGAAGATGGATGCCCAATGTTACAGAAGAACCTTGGGTGACTGTTCAGGAAGCCAGATGTCTCTGTCATTTCTATAGTTTTGGAAGTTACTTGCTCTGCACTTCCTGTTTACTCAGGTAATACTATACCCTTCTCCAGTCTTTGATGAGGTTAAAGACTAGATAGTTACAGTTACAGTTTTGTTACAAATTCAAAAAAGAAAAAAAAAAAGACTCACAAAAGAGATGTAAAGGGCATAAAGTTGAGAGACATAAAAAGATAGTTTTGTGTTGGTAATACAAGTTAGCATAGAAAGTAAATTAGGTACAAAACTTTTGACTCACCAAGACAGAATAAATAATAGAATATTTTCTCTGAATTTGCCAAATACAGATAGACTGGACGTTGTAAATGTAATTCTTACCTGATAATTGTTTTTTGTTTGTTTGTTTGTTTTGTTTTATTTTTCAAGACAGAGTTTCTCTGTGTAGCTCTGTGCCTTTCCTGGAACTCACTTGATAGCCCAGGCTAGCCTCCAACTCACAGATCCACCTGGCTCTGCCTCCCCGAGTGCTGGGATTAAAGGCGTGCACCACCACCACCGCCCGGCCTGATAATTGTTTTTATTGTAAATAGTTTTTTACTGTGTTAAGCATTAAAACCTTCCTTTTTTATATAGACAAAATAGGAATGTTGTGGGATATGTGTACACTGTGAAGATGTATTCCTGTGATTGGTGTAATAAAAAGCTGAACAGCCAACAGCTAGGCAGGAGACTAGGACTTCCAGGCAGAGAGAGAACACTGGGAAGAAGACAGAGTCACCAGCCAGATGGAGAGGAAGGAGGATGAGTACAGAATAAAGGTAACTGAGCCATGTAAAAGAACGTAGATTGTAGATTAAAAGATATGGGTTAATTTAAGTTATAAGAACTAGTTGGGGGGCTGGAGAGACAGCTCAGTGGCTAAGAGCATTGGCTGCTCTTCCAGAAGACCTGTATTCAATTCCCAGTACCCACATAGTAGCTCACAGTTGTCTGTAACTCCAAGATCTGACACCCTCACACAGACAAATGCGCACATAAAATAAAAATTAATTAAAAAAAAGAACTAGTTAGAAACAAGTGTAAGCTAAGGCTGAGACTTCATAATTAATAATAAGTCTCCAAGTGTTTTGTTTTGTTTTGTTTTGTGAGCTGGTGGTCCAAAGAAAAATCCATCTACAGTCCACACATGTGCTGTGATAATTATGAGTTATTTTAATTTATACTATATACACATATGAAAACTATGCACAACATATATGATTCTACTTGGATGAAATTCCTAGAATCCCTAGAAATTAATGAAGGGGTTTTTTTTGTTGTTTTTTTAAGAAATCTAACAGCTTTCTTTCTGATATGCTGATATATTGTGTCATTTCCTTAAATCTAGAATATCAGTAGGTTAACTACATCAATAAGGAATTCTACTTCAACAGCCAAAATCTTATGTGGCTTTTCTTGGAAAAAAATAAATGGTAGATACAGTAGAGAAGACAATTATATGAGTTGAAGGATGTTTTCTAAAAATAGGACTCAAATAAATAGCTATATCATAGGTAATTAGAACACAGGGAATTAAAGACACATCCTGTATCTGTCATTATCACTGTGAGTGAGGCCATGTAAAAAAGCTTTGTAAGCAGCACCTAGTACTGCCCAAAGTATCGTGGTCTCACATGGTGCCTTTAGAGCAGTGATTCTCAACCTCCCTAATGCTGAGACCCTTTAATACAAGTCCTCATGTTGTGGTGACCCTCAACCATAAAATTATTTTCATTGATACTTCATAACTGTAATTTTGCTAGTTATGAACCATAATGTAAGTATCTGTGTTTAATGATGGTCTTAGGTGACCCCTGTGAAAGGGTTGATCAACAACCCCAAGGGTATAAAACCCACAAGTTGAGAACCACTGTTTTACATGGATTCTCCACTTTCAGCAACACAGACACAATCCCTCTACTCACCAACCAGCAGAATATGTATATAAACTGTATAGAAAGAGGTAAGCTATAATCCAGGGTTTGAAGGCAGCTTTTTCTACTCAGCCTGAATAGGATGTGTCATTAATTCTGAGTCCATCAGAAGAATCACATACCAAATGTTCCTCAACAAGTTGTAGATTCTGTGTAGGGGAGGGCACAGGATACAGCTGTCTAAGTATAAGCTTCCAATGCAGAGTCTAGTAAGTGAGCTCACAAACCTTAAAACCATTTAACCAACGTTTTTTCCTTTAGATCCTTCCAACAGAACACAGGCATTTTTAAAGGTGTAGTTTAGGTGTAATTTACATACTACACAATTCATCCACTGTATACTCACAAAATTTATATTCATTTAGCTATGTAACTATTACCAAAATGTAAGAACAAACATTTCTATGACCCTACAAAAAAAATCATTTAGGCTTATTCCCAATCAATCCCCATTCTAATACCAGGCTACAGATAATCACTAATCTGCTATCTCTCTAAGTATACATCATCTAAGTAGTTCATCTTAGTAGAACCACATTTGTATTAAATGATTTTAATGTGTATATAACATATACTGACCAGATTAATCATTTTGAAGCATGACTTTTACAGCACTGTGTTAAGGTTACAATGCAGTGTAACCATCACCACTGTCCACATCCAGACTTTTTTTATAACCTTAAGCTGGAAACTCATTAAACAATAACCACCTATTTCCAATATCCCCTAGGAAACTCTATCTTACCTTGTCTCTGTATTTTGCCTATTCTAGCTATTTTCAATACAAGGAACCACACAGTATTTTTGGTCTAATTTAAAAACCGACATCATTTCATTGTAAGAATTATTTAAGTTAGGCACAGCAGTACATACCTTGTAATCTCTAAACCTGGGAGGTGGAGGCAGAAAGACCAAGCACTCAGAGTCATCCTCTCCTACATAGCATGTCTGAAGTCAGCCTAGGCTACCTGTGTTAAAAGGCAAACACATTTCTAAAAATCTTATATATTTTGGATACAACTCCTCTAAAAGATACTTCATTTGCAAATATTTTCCCTCAGTTTGTACCTATCTTTCCGTTTTCTTAATGTCTTTTAATGCTAAGCTTTATATGTTAACATTAATATTGTGTGGTCATTCTCAATTACAGGATACAACAGTTTAAAATGTGTACTTTTTTGTGTATTGGTGTTTTGCCTATATGTATGTCTGTGTGAGGGTGCCAGATCCCCTGGAACTGAAGTTACAGACAGCTGTGCACCACCATGTGGTTGTGGCAAACTGAACCTGGGTCCTCTGGAACAGCATTTAAACTTACAATAAGCTAAAGTTATGTTTCAAATTTTGAAAGCTAGCTGCATTACTTTTCAGAAAACACTGTTTTACTGTTCCTTTCCAAATAACATTGTCTATTTTTCTCAGGGGCCTCCCTCTTCATTTTTCACTTAGGACCTATCACCACCTAGTGGACTAAGTAGGAATACACCAATGCATCACCACAGTGGCTCACCACTTCCGTTTCAGAACAAACCACTAGATGGAGTCTCCAGAATCAGAGAAGAGCTCCTGTACCTAAAAAAACGCAGTTGGATAATTTGTAACCACACAAAATATAAGTATTTATACAAATAACAGATGCCATGTACTCAAGATAATGCATTGATTAAAGAAAAACAAAAATCTTTTGTAGGAAGCATGGTACTGGCGTTACAAAAAGCTTTGGCTCCCAAAGATTAACCAAACAAAATAAATTTACCAAGCTTAATTCAACAAGATATGAAAATTATAATGCCTCATGACTACATGAAATTTTTTCCCCAAGGTTATATGGCTCATTCAATTTTCAAACTGCAATCAGTGAAACCACATCAACAAAGCATACATCAAGACGCAGAAATTGTATTAAAACACTTGGACATTGTTCATAATAAAAGTCCTACCAGCTGGGCGGTGGTGGCACATGCCTTTAATCCCAACATTCAGGAAGCAGAGACGGGCGGACCTCTGAGTTCGAAGCCAGCCTGCTTGGTCTACAGAGTAAATTCTAGGACAACCAGGGCTAACACAAAGAAACCCTATCTCGAAAAGAAAAAAAAAAAGGTGTGGTGGCACATGCTTGCAATCCTAGCATTCAGAAGGCTGATAAGAGGATTGTAAATTCCAAGGCAGTCTAGACTGCACAGTGAGAGATTCTCTCTCCAAAAACTGAAAATGGGTCTGGACATGCAGGTGCACACCGTTAATCTCAGCACTTGGGAAGAAAAGGCAGGAAGGCCATCCTGGTCTACACAGCAAGTTCTGGCCAGTTAAGGCTAGAGACCTCATTTCAATACAAGATAATTTACTACAGATCTACAGCCATAAAAGCAAAGTAGCTATGACACTAGGGGCTAGGACTGTGGCTCAGTGGAAAAGTACTTACCGAATATAAGTAAATACATGAGTTCACACCTCAGTAACACACACACACACACACAAAGTATGCTATAGACATGAAAACAGTCTGGACAATAGAATATCTGTATTTGTTCAAATATTTGTGTGTGTAGTTTTTTTCTTTTTTTGTACTGATGGGAATCAAACCCAGAGCCTTGTACATTCTAGGCAAGACCAAATAAGTTTTTGACAACTTTTTCTGAATTCCATAGGGAAAGAAATCTTTTCAACACACAACTGGAAAAACAGTGTCCATATAAAACATAAGTTAAATGTGACCTCGTACCACACGCAAAAATTAACATCAAATATGTAATACAAAGAAAAATGATAAAACTTTTAGAAGAAAACAGAGAAAGCTCATCTTGAATACCACCTGAGTAGACTGAAAAGCTTTTAGAAAATCAGTAAAGTACACCTTCAGGTGTGTCTGTGAGAGTATTTCTATGGAGGATTAACTGGGGGATGGAGGGGGAGAGGGAGAACTATTCTGAATGAGGGCACCAACACCAAATAGGCTAGGTGCTTAGATGGAATAACAGAGGAAAACTGGAAAAAATACTCATAACTGAGGTACTCTTTGTTTCATAGCCACAGTGAAGTAATAAGCTAATTAAATCCTTCCTCCTTGCTCAGTATTTGTCAGAGTGACAAAAAATATGACTAACACAAAAAGTTAATACGGAAGAAGTGGGGTCGCTGCTACCATGTGGCTCTTATGCCTTTGGAACTGGCTTGCAAGAGGAACGAACATGCCAGAGTCTGAAAAGGCTAACCAGACAGTGGTTCTGGCAGGAACTCAGAAGACAGGAACGCTAACGGAAATGCAGACAGTGAAGTCTACACTCCTGAGGTTTCAGGTGGACTGAAATGTAAATTATAAAGACTGTTCTTGGACTCTATTGGGAATCAGACTAGAAGTCATTCATGCTACATTCAGGCAAAGAGCTTGTTTACATGTCTATATTCTGAGACTTTGTGCAACTCCAAGTTGAAAGGTAATAAGACTAAATTTAGGCTATGGCATGGTTATGGCTGATTTTTTTTAGGTTAATGGTGATAATTATGGGCAAAAAAACGAGTCAAAAGACAAAAAGTTTTACAGTCTGGCTGTAAGCAATGAAAGAGTGGTTACTATGGAGGTCAACTTCCCTCAAAAAAAAAAAATTGCAGAAAACCAAAGATGCCTTAAGGACATCACAGAAATTGTCAGTCTACCCAAGGCTCAAGGGTATGAAAGTTTTAATATGAATTAAAATGTCTTGTATACTCATAGGGATATGAAATAAAACACCTGGGTACACATAGGTTGCAGTAACTGTGGTCCGAGGGGTTTAGCTACTCTAACATATGGACAACACCAATATCTGCCACTAGCTTGAGTGTTAACCTCATGGTGGTAGTTTTGCAGACATGCAATATTAAAGAATTGTGGCGTCATGAGAGGTTGATGGGAGAAAGTCTGACATGAAGCAAAGGCACAATAGGAAATTCCTGTTAAGTTAGAAATGCCAAGAACATGAAATAGCTGCCATTAAAAACTGCAAGCAATGCCAGGCAGTGGTGGTGCATGCCTTTAATCCCAGCACTCAGGAGGTAGAGGCAGGAGGATCTCTGGGAGTTTGAGGCCTACGGACGGAGTTCCAGGACAGCCAGGGCTACACAGAGAAATCTCATCTCCAAAAAAACCAAAACAACAACAAAAAAAAAAAAAAAAATTGCAAGCAACAAGCAGAGCCAGCCCCCAAAAAAGAGGTTGTATATGCTGAAACCTTAAAGACTAGGGTAGGACTGTGCAAATGCCTTTGAGTTTATATCATACTACTATATACCCCAGACAACCCGGGTGCCTGAAAAAGAGATCTAGGGTTTAAACACTTGTCTTGATAGGCTTCCTTCTTGCTTTGATCTTATCTCTTCTTTCTATGCCCCCCATTCCTCTCTTTTGGGTGGAAACATGACACTGTGACCTTAGGAGTGTGCAGCTTGCTTTTTAAAATTCAGGTGACTCATCCAAAAGTTTGCCTAACTAAGAAGGAATTTGGACTTTTGAACCACGCTGGAATTAAGATTTTTGAGAGCTCGCCAGGCAGTGGTGGCCCACGCCTTTAATCCCAGCACTTGGGAGGCAGAGGCAGGGGGATCTCTGTGAGTTCGAGGCCAGCCTGGGCTACAGAATGAGTTCCAGGAAAGGCGCAAAGCTACACAAAGAAACCCTGTCTCGAAAAACCAAAAAAAAAAAAAAGATCTTTGAGAACTCTAAGAAACAGACTAGGTACATTATGTTTTACAAGATGACCATGAGATTTGGGAGGGTGGTGGATTAATATGGCTGAATATGAAATGTCGCCCAGAGGCTCATGTGCTATCACTATTTTGAGAGGTGGTGGAAAGTTTCAGAGATGAAGCATACCTGGAGAATTATCAATGTGGGAGGGGTACCTTTGAAAATTATACCTGGTCTCCCATCCTTTACTTCTTCATTTCCTATACATCATGAAACAAGTGACTGCTGGCCATATGCCTCTGCCACATGATGGTTACCAAGCATATATATACTATGTGAGTTTGTGGGAGCATTTCATATTGAAACCATAACAATGACATCGGACTGGGCAATGGTTTTATGGCTATGATACCCAAAGTATAGACAAAAATAGTAAGTAATAATAAGAATATTGAAGCGAGACAGTGGTGGCACATGCCTTTAATTCTGGCACTCAGGAGGCAGAAGCAAGTAGATCTCTGTGAGGCCAGTTTGGTCTACAAAGCACGTTTCAGGACAGCCAAGGCTGTTAGACAGAAACCCTGTCTCAAACCAAAATAATAATAATTAATAATAAGAAAAAGAAGATTAAAATTCCAGGGCAGTGTGCAATTCAGTCATTGAAGGCATGCTTAGAATCTATGATGTCCTGGGTTTGATGTAAACACAAGAAATGCAAAATGAAAAAAAAAATTTAAATCCAGGTGTCTATGAACATATACTACAAAGTAAAAAGCAATATGCAAAAATGAGAATTTGAAAATCAGGTATCTGATAAGGTGTCATTGCCCAGAACTTAAAAGAACACTTCCCTATAACTAAAACAACCAGGCAACCCCACTAAGAAGCTAATTTTAAAGTACAAAACTTGAATAATTTCTCAAAGGATGTTAACATCACTAAAGATTTGCAAAATACAAATAAAAATCGAAAATACAGGCTAGTGGTAAGTATGTAGAAAAATTGCAATTCTTTTTGTGTTTGTTTTGTTTTTTTTCAAGACAGGGTTTCTCTGTGTAGCCCTGGCTGTCCTGGAACTCATAGATCCGCCTATCTCTGCCTCCCAAGTGCTGGGATTAAAGGCATGTGCCACCACCACCCAGCTTGGAATTCTTATGTCAGTAAAAACATAAAATGGTGATTCTGGTATTGAAAACAATACAGCATATATACACACACATATGTAATAATTGAAGAAAAAAAGGCCATACATTTGGAAAAGAGTGAGAAGTGGTACTTGGGAGGACTTGGAGGAAGGGAAAAGAAGGGGTACATATAATCTCAAAAAAATGAAAGATTACATAGAATTAAAAAAGAGCAGGGCATTGGTGGCGCATGTCTTTAATCCTAGCACTCGGGAGGCAGAGACAGGGGGATCTCTGTGAGTTCGAGGCCAGCCTGGGCTACCAAGTGAGCTCCAGGAAAGGCGCAAAGCTACACAGAGAAACCCTGTCTCGAAAAACCAAAAAAAAAGAAAAAAAAAGAAAGAAAGAAAACAAAACAGCAGTTACTCAAAAATAAAAAAGATAATTATCACATGGTTCAGAATTTCCACTTCTGGTTATCAATCCAAAAGAATTTAAAACAGGAACTCAGAAATACACTTTTGTACACCCATGTTCATAACAAGAATATTCACAATAGCTCAAAATTGAACAAAACCAAGCATCTATTAACTGGTGAATAAATAAAATATGGTTTATACATACAAAATAACATTATCCAGTCTTAAAGAATAAATGATTTCTAATACATCATACAATAAAGCTGTAGAATATTATTTTAACTATTTAAGGATGTGTTACATTTGTTTATGCTGTGGAAAATTACTTTAACTGTGTAAAGGTGTGTTACATTTTTTTCTGCTGCCTTTGTTAACAATGTAAAGGTGTGTTACATTTGTTTAATTATGTAAAGGTGTGTTGCATTTGTTTAATTATGTAAAGGTGTGTTGCATTTGTTTAATTATGTAAAGGTGTGTTGCATTTGTTTCACCTTGCTTGCCTAAGGCACATGATTGGTCTAATAAAGAGCTGAACAGTCAATAGCTAGGCAGAGAAAGGATAAGAGAGGTAGAGAAAATAAGTAGGAGGAGAAATCTAGGAGAGAGAGGGGAAGGAAGGAGGAGAAGAGAACGAGGGAGAAAGATAGGGACGTGCCTGGAGCCAGAAGCCAGGCAGCCACCAGCCAGCCAGACACTAGAAGCAGGAAGGTAGGACATACAGAAAGAAAGAAAGAAAGAAAGAAAGGTAAAAAGCCCCAAGGCAAAATGTAAACAGAGAGAAACAGATTAAAATAAGAGCTAAGATAAAGCCGAGCATTCCTAGTAAGTCTCTGTGTCATGATTTGGAGCTGGTTGGTGGCCTAAAAGAAAGCCTGCTACAGATAAATCTGGAGAGCATTATGTTAAGTGAAATGTCAGTCACAAAAGGACAAATACTATGAATACACTAATAGGGTAAAGTTCATGGATACAAAAAGAACTTATTACAAAACTGTAGTAATTAAAACACTGTGGAACTGAGGTAACAACATATAGACCAAAAGAATAGCATGCCTACATATGTCCTCACATATATAGTCATTCAGCTCCACTTGTAGATTGACAAGTCCTAGAAGATATGGGAAGTTACTGTTAATATAGTCTGAATTTCAGTTCTAAATAAGATGAGTTCTATAGATGGATGCTGATGATATTACACACTGATGTGAATGTAATCTATACTACTGAATTACATACTTGAAAGTACTGAAAGTAAATGTCACCTGTTTTCTACTACAAACTAAAAAAATAAAAGGAGAGCCATGCCCTGGAGAGATAGCTCAGTGGGAGAAAGCAACTGCCACATAATTTGAGGACCTGAACTCAAATAATCAGAACCTATGTGAAAGCCAGATCTGTGGCACAAGCATCTGTAATCCTGATGCCACTATAGGGAGATAGTAGGCCAAAAAAAGGAGACTTTCCAGAACCTCAGAGGCTAGCTAGTCTGACATATGTAGTAGAAAAATAACAAGACCCTGGTCTCAAACAAGGCAGACAATGAGGACTGACACCAGAGGTTGGCTGCTGACTTACACATGCACACAATTTAACAAATAGATACCCACATGTGCGTGCACGCACACACATACACACATGCAAAGGAAAGCCAGACATGGTAATAGGTGCGAAAAATTCCAGAACTAAAGAGGCAGAGGCAGTACAATATATGAGCTTGAGGCCAGGCTGAGCTGAGCTACATGGCCACCAGGAGCTATACAAAAAAACCTGGTATCAATTACACACATGTACAAGCACACAATCAAAAAAAAATTTTTTAAATGAAAAATGTAAGAAAAAGGTCTGACAATTAACATTACATTTGATCATGGTCCACCTAAGATTAAGAACAAGACAAGAATATCACTGCCATCTTTTCTACCTACGATGATACTAGAAATCTTAATCAGTACAGTACGAAAAATAAACAAACACCATAAACATCAAAAAGGAAAAAATATGGCTGTCTTTATTCATAGTTGTGCACACCAAAGTCCCAACAGATTTGTTTAGGTGACTAGCAGAACTAGTAAACAAATTCAATATAAACTCAATACACAAAATCAATTGCATTTCTTTACACTAGCAACAAACAATTCAGCAAATAAACTTTAAAACCAGTTTGATTCATAATAGCATTAAAATTCAGAATAAGAATAATTTTAGGCCGGGCGTTGGTGGCGCACGCCTTTAATCCCAGCACTCGGGAGGCAGAGCCAGGCGGATCTCTGTGAATTTGAGGCCAGCCTGGGAGCTCCAGGAAAGGCGCAAAGCTATACAGAGAAACCCTGTCTCGAAAAACCAAAAAAAAAAAGAAGAAGAATTTTAAAGAAAAACAGATGTCAACATTAATCCATTTAAAACATTAATGAGAAAAAGTGAAGATACTACACTAAGTAGAAAGACAAACTAAATGCAAGGATTAGAAGCCCTGCTATTATTAAGATGACAATTTGAGCCAGGTACTGAATGCAGTGACAGAGCACTTTGCCTCACAGGTGAGTTTACCCAGCACTGAAAAGAAGAAAGACGATTCTTCTGATGAGATCAGTGCAATTCAATTAAAAAAAAAAAAAAAACTCAGTAATTTTTAAATTTTTTTAAAAATAATTTGATTGTAAACTTTATATGGAATAATGGGCATTAACAACTTAGATGCAAGATTGTAAAACATCAGTAGTGAACTTCTGCCCTCTGGGGTTCTCCCATTGTGCTGTAAGTCTGTATTTAAGACCTCCTCCCTCCTTCAATAAACAGCATTCGGCATTAAAAAAAAAAAAAAGAAAGAAAAGAACAAAGCCATGTAAAGATGGGAAATACACAGGGCATCTGGATCCTGTATGGTGCTTTGTTGGCTTTGAATTTTTTTAATGCTAATAAACGAAAAACAATAAAAAAAAAATAAGTTGATTGTAAACTTTATATGGAATTGTTTTTTGAAAGGGGGAAAAAAACTAAGCCAAAATAATTTGGGAAAGGAAGAATGCAGGTGATTTAAAAACACTCCCTAGTTTCAAGATTTATTATAAAGCCACAAATTCAGAACACAGTGGCTTTGGTGAGAAGATTCAAAAGGATTAATGAAAAAGAATATAAGAACCCACAGACTCAAACATTTTTTTTTAAAGAAGAATCTCCAAAATATTCACTGAGGAAGGACTAGAAGAAACAAATTTTCATAGGAGAAAGACTTTGATTCCTACTTTATAAACATGCCAAAATTACAGACATGAATGTACAACTAAAAAAAAAAATCTTAGTTTCTAAAAGAAAATGGAATTCGGTTAGACTAAGTTTTTTTTTTTAGGGAAGATATAAGAATCAATAAGAAAAGATTTCAAAAACCACACTTCGCAAAATAATTACAAGTTGTATTCATTATAAAACATGTTAAAAATGAAAAAGAAGAGATGGGCGGTGGTGGCACACGCCTTTAATCCCAGCACTTGTCGGGCAGAGGCAGGCAGATCTCTGTGAGTTCGAGGCCAGCCTGGTCTACAGAGTGAGATCCAGGACAGGCTCCAAAACAACACAGAGAACCCTTGTCTCGAAAACAAAAAACCAAACAAACAAACAAACAAAAAACCCATGAAAAAAGAAAACCACAGACCAGGAAGAAATATTCATACTACATGTATCATATGATATATCCAGAATATAAAAATGCCAAGAATACAAAAAGTAGACAAAGAACTTAATGTTTTTAATGTTCAAGACTTGAACCATTTAAAAAGATGATATATGAATAGCCAGTAAGTGTATGATATAGTTACCAAAATAACTGGCCACTGAGGAAATTCTGATTAAAAACATTCTGTCCCATTACAATGCTCACTAGACTTACAAAAATCAAAACCTTGACAATATCAATTACTTGCAAACATATGAAACAGGAATTTACATGGTACTAGAATTATAAAAATGTAAAAACATTTTGGAAAACTGGCAACTCTATAAAAATTTTAATGTGTATCTACCATATACACCACCAATTCCTAATATGCTTTAGCAGATCAATGTACATGTATGTATACAAAATTTTGTGTAAGAAATTTTATAACTGCTTTATCTGCAATAAACTAGAAACAGCCCAGGTGTCGATGGATGAATTACCTGTGATACTGTCAGTGGAATACTACTCAGCAATAAAAGAAATGAACTATTAACACTTGCATCATGGATTACTATAAAATATTGGGCTGGAAAGGCACAAGAGAACAAATGTTCTTTGTGAACATAGGAAGCTATGCATATGAGATTGTAGAAGAAGTAAGAAGTTATTAAGTTTTAGGGATTGAGTAATAGACTAAAAGGGAATTTTAAAGAACTACAATGGTTAAAACACTTGTGAAAACTGCTTGGATTTACATTTTCAGATAGGAGCATTTCCTTGTATGAAAATTTCATACTTCAATTTTAAAAAGATCAAGGACTTTGGGGTCACATAGAGCAGCTCCACCACTTACCAGGTGTGTGACCTTGGCCAAGTGTTAAACTGTCGGTCTCCCCATCTGCAAAAAGAAAAGAGATAGAGTTGAGAATAACTTCACAGAGCTGCTAGGAAAAGTAAACAGGATAAGACATTAATGATATAAAACAGTAAATGCTCAATAAATATTAACAAAGAAGTTGTTAGAAATATTATTCCCAAATTTCAGCCAAGGAAAAAGAAGCAGGAATAAATAGTGGGTAAATGCTGTAAATAACTAGTGGGTAATTCACATATACTGCATTATTTATTTGGTTACAAAGACACCTAGCAGGAGTTGTTACAGTTTTATGGATGAAGAAACCAGGCTTCACTGGTAGTAGCAAACTTCAACATGCAAACTTCCACTTTTTTGTTTGTTTGTTTTTGATACAGGGTCTCCTGTATTTCAGGCTGGCCTGGAATTTACTATGCATCCCAAGATAATCTTGAACTACTGATTCTCATGCCTCTGCCTTCCAAGTTCTGGGATTATAGTTTATGTATTTTCTACTGTACAATGCATGCCAATAGGGTCACTTTTTGTAATTAACCCGGAAATTGCCAGTACAACCCAGGTCATTTGAAAAGCTAATGAATGCTCCTTTTATTATTATTTCTTCTTCTTCTTTCTTCTTCTTCCTTCTTCTTCTTCTTCTCCTTCTCCTTCTTCTCCTCCTCCTCCTCCTCCTCCTCCTCCTCCTCCTCCTCCTCCTCCTTCTCCTTCTAAAGGTTTTTTTGAGACAGGGTTTCTTGTGTAGCTTTGGAGCCTGTACTGAAACTCACTCTGTAGACCAGGCTGGCCTTGAACTCACAGAGATCCTCCTGTGTGTTCTGCCTCCTGAGTGCTGGGATTAAAGGCATGCGCCACCACCGCCCGGCTCATTCATTCATTCATTCATTCATTTACTTTGAGCCAGGATCTTACTGTGTGGCCCTCACTGGCCTAGCACTAACTATCTAGACCAGGCTGGCCTTGAAATCACAGAGCCACCAGACTCTGTTGGGATAAAAGATGTGCACTGCCACCAAGGCCAACCTCCATTGATTCTTTCCAGTATTAGCTCAAGCCTCCTGACAAAAAAGGAGGCCAATTCTGAGGGCTTGACTAAAAAATAGAAGTGGGTTTATAAGTAGACACTGCAAAACATTATTCTTTTTTTTTTTTAAGATTTATTTATTATAGGCCAGGCAGTGGTGGCGCATGCCTTTAATCCCAGCACTCGGGAGGCAGAAGCAGGCAGATCTCTGTGAGTTAGAAGCCAGCCTGGTCTACAAAGCGAGTTCCAGGAAAGGCGCAAAACTACACAGAGAAACCCTGTCTCGAAAAACAAACAAACAAACAAAAAAAAGATTCATTATGTATACAGTGTTCTGCCTGCATGTATGCCTGCAGGCCAGAAGAGGGCACCAGATCTCATTACAGATGGTTGTGAGCCATCATGTGGGTGCTGGGAATTGAACTCGGGTCCTCTGGAAGAGCAGCCAGTGCTCTTAACCACTGAACCATCTCTCCAGCCCCAGCAAAACATTATTCTAAGCTTTAAATTTTTGTTTGCAGAGTGTGCATGCACATGTAAAGGTGTGCCTGTGTAGGTCAAAGGACAACTTGAGGGAGTTGGTTCTCTCCTTCCACCAAGTGGGTTACAGACACTGAACTCAGATAGCCAGGCCTGGCAGCAAGCTACTTTACCTGGCTGAGCCATCTCACTTACCTATTCTAGGTTCTTAGAGAGTCCCTTCTGCATAGCAATTTCAATATAAGGGAATTCTGGTCTTGCACAGTGGCTGACACATGTAATTCTAGCACTTAGGAGGCTAAGGTAATAAAATCGAGTTAAAGCCAGCCTTGACAACATAGGGTATCCAGATCATTCCAGGCTATATAAGATCCTTTCTCAAAAAATAAAATAAAACAAAATAAATAAAAACTGGGGGAAAGGAGGGATAAGCATGAAGGCATATAATCTGAATATGAAACCTGTGCTCTAAGTGGGAAGCTGGAACTAAGGCTTGATCTAGCAGAACACTTTCAAATATTTGTCATCTGAAAAGAGAGCAAATTTATTCCATTTTTCTTAATCATGCAAGACTTTTACTTTAAAGAGTTAAAACTGCGAAGTGGGTGTGGGAGCACACCCCTGTAAACATAGCACCTAGAAGGCAGATGGGCAGACCACTCTGAGTTAAGAGGACAGTGTGATTTTCAAAGTGAAAAAAACAAAACAAGAAGAGAAAAATTCTCATGCATTCTGATACCAAGGTTTTGAATTCAAAGAACCATTTTCAGCTTTTTTTTTAAAGTATGAGGTGTTGCCAGGCAGCAGTGGTGAACGCCTTTAATCCCAGCACTCAGGAGGCAGAGCCAGGAGGATCTCTGTGAGTTCGAGGCCAGCCTGGTCTACAGAGCGAGATCCAGGACAGGCTCCAAAACTATACAGAGAAACCCTGTCTCAAAAAACCAAAAGAAAAAAGTATGAGATGTTAATATTCTGATCCGCCTCTTGAAATCCCACCCCTTGATGCCACCCTGTCCTGGCATAAAGCTCATTCTAAGGAAAAACTCCTCCCCTTCCTCACTCTTCCCAGTTTTCCTTCCACAAGATGCGCACCCTCAACCTCCCTCCCCCCCTCCCCCCCCCCCCCCCTCTCTCTCTCTCTCTCTCTCTCTCTCTCTCTCTCTATTATAATAAACTTTCCACGTGGACGCATGTTTCCCTGCATGTGCAGGATACCCTCGGACTCCCCCTCCCCCAATAATTCATAACATAAGGGCCAGAAGGATGGCTCAGTGGGTAAAAGCATGAGAATGATCCCTGGAACCCACCTAAAGCCAGAAGGAAATAATCAACTCCACAGAGTTGTCCTCTGACCTTCACACACTTGCTCTGGCAGATGTACCCCTGCATCACACACACACACACACACACATAGTCTGTCACAACACTGCGTCCACAGAAAAAAATGATTGCTACGATCTAACCTCAGACTTTTTTTGCATTCCTTCTTAGTCATCCATTTCGAATTTATAGACTTAAATGTTTTAGCATTCCCTGCACCCCACCAGATGACAGACATGCATGACTATCCAAGAACTGAACAAATACCTTTTCACCAATTGTAAACAAGTCCTAAACTCTTGGCTCCACAGAGAATGCCTACAAGTCAGTACAAACTCTGAAATAGGGCAGAGGTCAAGGGAATAGGAGTTCAGCCTATGCTCTCAATCACATTCCACCCCCACCTTGTTCAAGAGAATCCTTATCAGAAAGCACTTCCTAGCAAAAGGCCTGACCCAGCAATGATGGCAGCATGTTGAACTGGAGCTTTAGAAGCACAGGGGAAGTGCTACTGCCATGAACCACCTAATCACTGAACGAATGCTGTGGAGGAGACAGTAAGGGAAAACAGGGGGACTTGTAAATGTATCTTAATTTGCTTCAGGAAAGAACCTGTGTCATAAAGGACACAACAGTTCTGAACCTGAGCTGTTTGAGGACCTAATTCCACAATGAATTCTTCCAATTTGTGTCCAAAATCATCCTATAATGCAAAAGATGCTCAAATGACATTGTAAAAAAGCCCACTCTTTCACATATTAAAAAAAAAAAAAATCATAGCTGGGTGTGGTAGCTTTGATCCCAGCACTAGGGTGGTAGGGAAGTAGGAAGGTAGAAGCAGGCAGATCTCTGTGAGTTTGAGGTCAGCCTGGTCTACAAAAGTGAGTTCGCGCCTTTAATCCCAGCACTCGGGAGGCAGAGCCAGGCAGATCTCTGTGAGTTCAAGGCCAGCCTGGGCTACCAAGTGAGTTCCAGGAAAGGCACAAAGCTACACAGAGAAACCTTGTCTCGAAAAACCAAAAAAAAAAAAAAAAAAAAAAAAAAAAAATGAGTGCGAATACACCCAAAAACACTCTCTCGCAAAAACACACACACACACACACACACACACACACACACACACACACACACACACACACACACACACACACACACACACACAAAGAAAACAACAACTATCATATGTTATAAACTATCATATGTTATAAATCATTATACTGAGCTGGGAATGGTAGTACACACCTTTAACCTCAACACTCAGACAGAAGCAGGCACATTTTTTAGTTCAAGGCCAGCCTGGCCTACAAAATGAGTTCTAAACCAGCCAGAGCTTCAAACTGAGACCCTCTCTTAAAAAAAAAAAAAAAAGAAAAGAAAGAAAAAAGAAGAAAAAGAAAAAGAAAAAAGAAAGAAAACTGCCTTTAATTCTTTATATATATACATATAAAACACATATACATGGATACACACACAAAAAAATATACAAACTTTATTTCTTATTGTATGTATAATGAGAGGATACAAGCCTTCCACCCTGTCTCAAAACAAAACAAAATAACAACAAAACCAATAAATAAATAAATAAAAGTTAAAAACTGGAGCAAAATGTAGTGGCATAAGCCTTTATTCCTAGTACCTGGGAGGTAGAAGCAGCCTGGTCTACAAAAAGCCAATTCCAGGCCAGCCAGAATTTCACAGAGACTATGTGTCCAATAATAATGACGATGATGATGATGATGATGATGATCACAGGAACTGAAACAAGGACCTTGCACATACTAGCTAAAGGTTCTGTCACTGAGCCACTTCCTCAGCCTCACCATTAACATCTGAGACTTACCAAAATTAAGGAGTTTACAGACAGGACAAATCAGTTAAACAAGGACTCTGCAGCCACATCTCATGGCATACTTTGGTGTAAATCATTTCACATTCTCAAACAGACCTCACAGTTCTTATCTAAAAATATGGAATGTTTAGTATTGTGTTTAGTGGGGAAAAAAAAATCAATGTGATGCACTTTGTAATATATCAGCTATCACTATATGGTAAAAGCCACATAAGTTTGTGTCTACCTTTCCTGTAAACCAGAAGCCTTTAACAGGACTATGGCTTTTATACTGTGGCTAAGGCTTGGCATATGCAAGAAAAAGGAAAAAAAAAAACCACCCCAAAACCCCAAAAAACAGTACTGTGTTAAATAGGTCAGATCCTACAAAAAAAATCAAACTCATCAAACAGCCTTCTATGACATATTCCATATACAGCTGCTGAATATATGCAGTATCTGGCACATAAGAAACACCCAATAAATTGTATTTCTCAGGCTGGGACAAAATCTAAGTGAATAAACTTCTTGCCATCCAAACATGAGAATCTGAGTACAGATCCCCAGAACCCATACACCTATAACCCTATTGCTCCAAAGAGATGGGAGGCAGAGACAAGAAATTTGGACAAGATGAGACCTGGTGTCTCAAGGTGAAAGGTGAGGCCCAACACCCAATGTTGTCCCCTGACCTCCATACATGTACACACACAGAATGAGATAAAAATATTCTTTTAAACAGCAATTATCTTCCCTTTTTTTGGGGGGGTGGGGGGGAGGTTTTTCAAGACATGGTTTCTCTTTGTAACAGCTCTGGCTGTCCTGGAACTTGCTCTGAGAAACTAGGCTGGCCTAGAATTTTTATAATGGGTCTCCCCATTCAGTGCCACAATAGAACCTTCTCAATGATCCTGTACCCTCTGTGTGCTTGACTGGTTTGGTTGGGGGCTGTTTAGTTTGACCAAAGGTTGAGTAGCAGTTTTAAGAACATTGGGTTACAGACCCTTCTGTGCCATCTTCCTTTTTTTTCCCCCTTGAGACAGGGTGTCTCTGTGAAGCTTTGGAGCCTGTCCTGGATCTCGCTCTGTAGACCAGGCTGGCCTCGAACTCACAGAGATCCTCCTGGCTTTGTCTCCGGACTGCTGGGATTAAAGGTGTGTACCATCACTGTCCTTTCTTGATCTCTACTATTCAACTTTAAAGTGATTCTCTGAAGACAATGTTTGGACATATCTGTACCCTATCCCCTTTTTTAGGATTTATTTTTGTTTGTGGATGTTTTGACTGCATGTATATCAGGGCACCATATGCATACACTGTATGCAAAAGCAAGAAGTGGACATCAGATCCTCTGGAAATGGAGTTACAGATGGTTGTGACCTACCAGGTGAGTGCAGGGAATTAAACCTGGTTTCTATGAAAGAGCAGTCAGTGCTCTTAACCACTGGTACATCTCCCTAGTACCTGCACTACTCTCTAATATCAAAAGTTATGACAGTGCCAGGTGTGGTGGTGCACACCTTTAATCCTAGCTCTCTGGAGGCCGAGGCAGGTGAATCTCTGTGAGTTTGAGGCCAGCCTGGTCTCCAGAGTCAGGACAGTCAGGAATACACAGAGAAGCCCTGTCTTAAAAAGCCAAAGGGAGGGCTGGAGAGATGGCTCAGAGGTTAAGAGTACAGGCAGCTCTTCCAGAGGACCTGAGTTCAATTCCCAGCAACCACATGGTGGCTCACAACCATCTTCAATAAGATCTGGTGCCCCCTTCTGGCCTGCAGACAGGATACTGTGTACATAATAAATAAATAACTTTAAAAAAAAAGGCCGAAGGGAGCTGGGTGGTGGTGGTACATACCTTCAATTCCAGCACTCAGGAGGCAGAGGCAGGTGGGGTTTTTTTGTGAGTTCGAGGCCAGACTGGTCTACAGATCGAGTTCCAGGACAGGCTCCAAAGCTACACAGAGAAACCCTGTCTCAAAAACAAAAACAAAAGGGAGGAGGAAAAGAAAAGAAACATAGGTTAATTTAATGAATAAAATGCAGTCACAACATCCCATAAAAACAGAGAATTTCAACAATACACTAATAGCCTAGGATAGCATACACTTATTAGTGTTTACCATTTGTTAAGCATTGCTCTAAACCTTTTACATATATTATGCACCTAATCCTAATAGGCCTAATAAAATCATTATATTTTTACTGTTCAGGTTTTCAGATGAGAAAACTGATGGACAGAGACTGCATAATTTAACCAAGGTTGTAAAATAGCAAAATATTGAAGCCAGTTAAAACTAAACAATCTTGAGTCAGAGCTCATCCTTTTTTTATTTATATATCTATGTGTATGTTGTATCTGTGTGGTGTTGTGCACATTTATACATTGCTTACAGAAGCCAGAAAAGGGCATGAGATCCCCTGAAACTAGAGTTACAGATGGTTGTGAACCAACATGAAGATGCTGTTAATTAAATCCGGGTCCTCTAAAAAAAACTCTCTCTCCAGCCCCCATCATGTTTTTTTTTTTTTTTCTAAATTCAGAAGTTTTGCTTATATAAAAAAAACTAAAGCATTCACTTGAAATGTGGACTTATGAACTATGGACATGTCCACTGTGGCATTGTGTATAATGCAAAAAAAAGTAGAAACCATCTGAATGCCCAGGAAAAGAGAATGGCTAAATAGACCATGCCAGAGCTGTTTCACCCTTCAAGGAAGGTGCCATCCTGCCATTAAAAATATTTATTAAAATAAATGTCTCATGACTTGGGGACAATGCTCTAAATATATAAGAGAAAATGAGATACAAAAATACATAGATGTTACAAAATTAATAGTGTACAAGATTATCTAAACACAACCTAGAATGATTATTCTCAAATGATAAACAATATTTCTTAGTAGTGAGATTAGGGATTCTTGTGTTTTCATTTTAATATTTTAAAGAAAAACACAAGTTTCTACTACCAGCTGAAACAAAGTTATTGTCTTTCTCTTAATTCAACCATACGAGCAACTGCTGCCAGACGCTGCCAGCCACCGCCAGGACAAGCAGCCTGTAAAGACGCCGGTAAGCCACGAGCCATGTGGCAAGGAACAGAATTATAGAAATGGATTAATTTAAGATGTAAGGACAATTAGCAAGAAGCCTGCCACGGCCATACAGTTTGTAAGCAATATAAGTCTCTGTGTTTACTTGGTTGGGTCTGAGTGGCTGTGGGACTGGCAGGTGAAAGAGATTTATCCTGACTGTGGGCCAGGCAGGAAAACTCAAGCTACAAATGGCGCCATAACGTGGGGCAGGAATTTCCACTTAAAACCTGAGAAAGCTTTAAAAGAAGATTGTAAAACAGAGCTAAAACAGCTTTCTAGTTGTCTTTCTCAAGTTAGCCGCAGCCTGCGGGCTTGAGCTACTGTATGGCGGGTTCCTGGCGTGCATGTTTGACTTGCAGTATGGCAGGAATGAGGCATCTGCAAGTGGCACATTAAGCTGCCTCATGGATTTAGCCTTCGCTAGTACAAAACAAAAAAAGAGGTTTTTGGGCTACACGCTCCTTTGATAGAAGCATAGACCCATGAAGGCTCCCAGAGCGGAGCGGACGGTAAACGTATCACCGCCATGTTGGGAAGCTGAGATGGGCAGAGCCAGCAGCCACAGCACCGTTTCAGTCTTAGAAATGCTGCAGTTTAAAACAATTGATTCACGATAAGACAGATTCAGATGGAACAAGACTTTAAATGCTTTAAAATGTGTGTAAAAATGTACGTAGGCTTCAAAGAGAGATAAAAAGGAATATATACAGTTATATAAAGAAATAGTTTTGAAAAATGAAGTCTTTAAAGAGACAGTAAAGGTAGTATAAAAAATGAGCCATGTAAAGATGGATATCACACAGAGAATCTGGATTGTGTTGTCTTTGGGATTCTTAACTGCAGAGAGATATTTGATTGTAAAGGAAGCTGAGTTAAACCAATATGTATATTTTAAAGATACCTTGACTTCAAAATTTGGATGTAAAGATATGTTGCTTTGGAAAGGAAGCTCTGATTTTGTTTCCACAGAAAGCCAGAGGCTATGGATTTGTTCCAGATTAAGATACATCAGGTTTGACCAGCCAAGACCACCTGAAAGGTCTCTGATGACACCATGGCCCAGATTATCCAACATCCAGAACCGTTTCAAGGCAACTGGTTCAAACGATACACCCTCACGGACTACTCCATGATCCTAAAATTTTCTTTGTGTCCCCATAAGATACAGCGCCCCCCTCCAGCAGGAAGCAGTAAGAGAAGCTACGCCCAAATTCCCAAATTATATGTAATTTACTTTAAGGTTAAAAACCTTCCTTTTTGAAAAAAAAAAGGGGGGGGGAAGTGCTGTGGGATGTTCTGTATGACAAATGTGTTGCTAATAAAACACTGATTGGCCAGTGGCTAGGCAGGAAGTATAGGCGGGACTAACAGAGAGAATTAAAAGAGCAGGAAGGTGGAAGGAGTTGCTGCCAGATGCTGCCAGCCACCGCCAGGACAAGCAGCCTGTAAAGACGCCGGTAAGCCACGAGCCATGTGGCAAGGAACAGAATTATAGAAATGGATTAATTTAAGATGTAAGGACAATTAGCAAGAAGCCTGCCACGGCCATACAGTTTGTAAGCAATATAAGTCTCTGTGTTTACTTGGTTGGGTCTGAGCGGCTGTGGGACTGGCAGGTGAAAGAGATTTATCCTGACTGTGGGCCAGGCAGGAAAACTCAAGCTACAAGCAACCTCAATGATTTGGGAAGAAAAAAAAAGCTAAAAAGATTCTAATCTGTCTAGAAGAGAAAGTAGGAAGTACTCTTGAACACAATGGCACAGGAGATCACTTCCTAAATATAACACCAGTAGCAAAGACACTGAGAACAATTAATAAATGAGACCTCTTGAAACTGAGAAGCTTTTGTAGAGCAAATGACACGGTCAATAAGACAAAAAGACAGCCAACAGAACGGGAAAAGACCTTCACCAACCTCACATCTGACAGAGGATTGATCTCCCAAGTATATAAAGAACTCAAGAAACTAGATGTCAAAATACTGAACAATCCAATTAAAAAATGGGCTAAAGAGCTAAATAGAGAATTCTCAAAAGAAGACTCTCAAATGGCTGAAAGACATTTAAAGAAATGCTCAACATCCTTAGTCATCAGAGAAATGCAAATCAAAACGACTCTGAGATACCACCTTACACCTGTCAGAATGGCTAAGATCAAAAACACTAATGACAGTCTATGTTGGAGAGGATGCGGCGCAAGGGGAACACTCCTCCACTGTTGGTGGGAATGCAAACTTGTACAACCACTGTGGAAATCAGTATGGCGGTTTCTCAGAAAATTAGGAATCGAACTACCTCAAGACCCAGCCATACCATTCTTGGGCATATACCCAAGGAATGCTCAATCATACAACAAAGATACATGCTCAACTATGTGCATAACAGCACTATTTGTAATAGCCAGAACCTGGAAACAACCTAGATGCCCATCAACTGAAGAATGGATAAAGAAAATGTGGCAAATATACACAATGGAGTACTACTCAGCAGAGAAAAACAATGACATCATGAAATTTGCAGGCAAATGGAAGGAACTAGAAAATATCATCCTGAGTGAGGTAACCCAAACCCAGAAGGACAAACATGGTGTGTACTCACTCATAAGTGGATTCTAGATATAAAGCAAAGAACAATCAGACTGCAACCCACAGAACCAGGGAGGCTACATAACAGGGGGGACCCTAGGATGACTGTGGCTTATAATAAGTTTTGGTTTTACTCAATCACTGGGCAAGCTTCAGTGAAACATTTCACTATTAGGATAAGAATTTGTACTGTATCAAGCTGATAATAGAATAAATAAGTAAACAAACAAACAAATAAAAAAGAGCTAGCTAGCAAGAGGCCTGCCATAGGCCATACAGTTTGTAAGTAAAAAAAAAAAAAAAGTTTCTAACTTGTCTAACTGCAGGCGGCTTCTTTCCTTTGGCTATTATCTTTTGGACATCACACACAAAATAAGCATGTACAAAAAAAAAATCTTCAACTTTAACTTCGGAAACTGAATGAAAGTATTTTCAATTTTTGTTGATATTTTCTCTATGATTATTTTAGGATCACAGGACAAGAAGAGGAATCTGAAGTCTTTCAGATAGGCCAAAAATTCATTAGGATAAGAATTTGGGGGTTGGGGATTTAGCTTAGTGGTAAAGTGCTTGCCTAGCAAGCTCATGGCCCAAGATTCGGTCCTCAGCTCCAAAAAAAAAAAAAGAATTTGTACCGTATCAAGCTGATGAAAGAAAATGCTGGCCGTACTTTCAGGAGGGGAGGCTAAAATCTTTTTAGATTATGGATTCGCCTATAGAAAAATGTCTGCCGTAAATCAAACAGTGAAGGGAAGATGAATAGGAATCTCACTTACACAACTTAAGTAAAACATAGCTCTCTGAACAGATGAAGACAGGTTTCTTCTGTATCCCAGAATCTAATCAATATTTATATGTACATATAATTCAGCTATCATTTGGCTTAAAAGGGTTTATTGGGAAAGATTATCATTTATACTATTTTCTACAGAGAAAATATTTTACTGTTTAACCCTGGACTTTTAAATTATAACATGTTTTTAACGTTCAAAAAAATTTCAGAAACATCATTGGTAAAGCAGATAAAAGACAAAAGATGGACTCTGGAGAAAGAGCAGCTGTTGCTAATCCAACCATTTACCCTCTGACCCTTTATCTGTCCGATAACTGAACAGTACCAATTGTTTCCCTGTATTATGAGGTATTTACAATCCCAGAGAGGCATGAAAGGAATTAATAATTTAGCCTAGACAGCATTTACTGGGAGCCTCTTGTCTGTAGGACAGAAATCAAAGCAAGCGCTGTCTTGAAATCACGGGTCCCTTTACTGTTTTACAGCTTAACTGGCCCTGAAACATAAATCACTTATTTCTCCTATTTCAGGAAACAATGACTTCTACTCTCTAATTTCCCTTGTATCAAGTCAGCCCTTGTTTTGAGTTTTACAACTATATGGTAAATGTGGTAGCTGAGGGAAAACTCAGGGAGCAAGGCAGACTAAGGTTATCTGCAAACAGCACAGAAACGTTATGCTGTTTTGAACTTCTCTTGACCTCTGACTGCCCTTGTACCCAGGCACAGCACAGGGCACTTTTTTTTTTTTTTTCAGAGCTGAGGACCGAACCCAGGGCCTTGCACCCAGGGCCTTGCGCTTGCTAGGCAAGCACTCTACCACTGAGCTAAATCCCCAACCCCAAGGGCACTTCTTGTAGAAATGAACTTAGCCTGAACCTGGGCCATAACATTGGACTCTAGAAAGCCCAGGAAGTATAGGAAGGTGCCAGAATGGGAACAGCAGCTCATATTTGAGGCATGGCTGCCCATCTGCTCTACCACAAAAAAAGGTAACTAAAAGAACACCTGGTAGATAAAGTAAGTATTCCCTTAACTAGTTCCAACACATTCCACCTGTTGTCCCAAATCTGCTACCTACAACCACTACCAAGCGCAACTGGAAATCAGCTACAAAGGTGGGCCTGTCACAATAAAATAGGAACAGACTTTTTCGCACTAGGAATTTGTAGTGGGAAGACATTAGGATCTCTAAATCCCAAAGATACAATAAAGAGAAAGCTCTATTATTCTCAATCTAATGTGTAATGATACTAAAATGAAAGATATTATTTCTTCTAGTCAGAACCCACAGAAACTGTAGTATTGGACCCTGTCTTTAAAAACAAAACAAAAACATTATAATCAAATACAACTTGCACAGCCCAGAGTTAAGTATGTGCACAAACTCCAACACTAATACAGACTGAGAGCATAATTTTACTTCTGTCAACCCATTATTATTATAATAATTAGATTCTTACATGTTTCTTCAAAGACAGAGAACAAAAGTATAGTACTAACTTCACAAAAATGATGTAGGAACTGAGAATACTACCCACACACATAAAGTACATTTTAAAGTACTTTTAAAAGAAAAGTCATTTTTGGTGACTCCCATTCTCTAGTTATATGTAGTGGACGCCTGTTTGAGCCAAGCCCTGAAGCACTGCCCCTAGTAACTGTCACACCTGCCTATGACCTTGAGGTACATGTCCTCCCTTAAGACTTGGGATGCAGTTGCGCAGCTCTCTCTTGGCTACGTCGTGGTTTGGATACTGAGATCTTGGACTATGTAGATCAGTGTGGGACATAGCTCAGCTTTCCCGGACCCTAAGATAAATCACCATGGTTGTGAGATAACCCCCAAATAAACTCCTTTTATCATTAAGCTGATTCCATAGATTGGTTTTTTTTTTTGGTTTTTTTTTTTTGGTTTTTTTTTTTTGGTTTTTGGTTTTTTGAGACAGGGTTTCTCTGTGTAGTTTTGGTGCCTTCCTGGAACTTGCTCTGTAGCCCAGGCTGGCCTCGAACTCACAGAGATCCGCCTGGCTCTGCCTCCTGAGTGCTGGGATTAAAGGCGTGTGCCACCACCGCCAGGCTACTTGTGTGCTTTCTATAAGTCACACATACACACACACACAAAAAATGCTTGCAAAATATCTCAGTATCTTCATAGTCCTGAAAAATGCTTCTATGATGGGACCATGACTCAAGAAAATAACTGAATTTACCTTTTCTTCTTCCTAAGGCTAATCATAGGAGAATAACAGAGACAAAATAGTGTAGTGACCTTCAGCTACTGTACTAATATATAGTCTATGGTCATAATATAAAACTGATTCTGAATTTTGTGTTCAAAGAGCCATGTCTAGGACTGCTGAGCTGCCAAACCTAAGTTTGATACCTAGAATACACATGGTAGAAGGAGACAAGTAATTTAACTTCCACAAGTTGTCCTCTGATATCTACATTCATGTTGTGGCATGCACATCCTCCTACATATACAATTAATGTTTTTTTAAAGGCAAATCTAATTCCCTGGCATTTGATAAATATCATGGACTTATTTTGACAATAAAGCAATAATTGAACACATGAATACTTATTTTAAAGTATAGGGGAAAAATATATGAGAAGGTCCATATTCTCAGGGATGATATTAGCTGGTGGGTGAAAGATAAGCTTCATCACTTACCTAATAACATACTGGTTAGTTAGCCCCGTGGCTTTTAAAAGTCCTAGAACCAGGAGGTAACTCTAGAACATCTCATAAATGTTAAATCTAAATTACCATTTGACCTTTTAGCATTATAGCAAAATAAAGTCAATACACAGTAGACACACTCATGTTTTATTTCTCTAACAACTATAGCCATGACCCAGAATATTTCATGCCACAGTTTGGGAGCACAGAAAATTTAAATGACTATGATTAAGACTTACAGAGTTTTGAAAAACATCATTTAACAAGACCTTGAAATGGTCACTCTTACACCCTCATCTTAATAATATACATGCAAATGATTTACAAATTAAACTGGCACAAAGATTATTGATTGTAAATTTCTAACAAAACACAAACCTAAAACTGGGCATTTATGTGGCATGCATTTGTAATTCCAGCACCCAGGAGGCACAGGCAAGAGAATCAGGAACTCAAAGTCATCACCACCTACATACTGAATTTGAGCTAGCCTGAACTATAAGACCCTGTCTCAAAGAAAAAGAAAATATCAAAAAGTGAGGGTATTGGGAGAGGGTTCAACAGGTAAAGTGCTTGTTGCACAGCATATTGAGTTAGCTCCCTAACAACCATGTAAAAGTCAAGCATGGTGGTGTGGTGTGTGCCCATGACCCCAGTACTGGGGAAATGGGAGACAGATGGATCTCTAGAGCTTGCTTCAGATCAGTGAGAAACCCTGTCTTAATAATAATAATAATAATAATAATAATAATAATAATAATAATAATAATAATTGTTGCAAGCCACAGCAAAATGAAAATGAAACCAAATGCTACTACAAAAACAAAAACTACTACTTGGAAAGGTCAAAGACTTTCTTTTTTTTTTTTTTTTAAGATTTATTATTATGTATACAGCATTTATCACTGCAGGCCAGAAGAGGGCACCAGATCCCATTATAGATGGTTGTGAGCCACCATGTGGTTGCTGGGAACTGAACTCAGGACCTCTGGAAGAGCAGCCTGTGTTCTTAACCTCTGAGCCATCTCACCAGCTCAGTCAAGGACTTTCTTGAATGTCAAACCATGGCTTAAGAAGTCTTGGTGATATTTTAGCTTTTGTATATATATTAGTCAATTCCTGCAATGATTTTTCTTGTATGCTATGTGTGCTTCCAAGAACTCATAACAGTGTATTCTATCTGAAATACTTATCAAGCATCCAAGGCCAAATGATCTCCTGAATTAAGGTAAATTAAGCTCAGACCCTCCTTTCTGATACAGCCTTAGTAGTATTTATACTAACATTATAGACTCCTAACATTTACCTAACCACCTCTAGGAATGCAGTTTGCGCACATAAATTCCCTTTTTCTGATATATTAACCAATTTTAGCTCTTAGTTGACCTCCTCCTTTACCACTCTCCTTTTGGGTTATAAAAGAAAGGCTGATGGTCAGTGCCTGAGGAAAACTCTTGTCTGCCTCTATGACCCCTGTAAGAATTCAAGCCTGGTCACCTTGCTTTAGCTAGAGCACTGCTATTGCATGGGTAAATAACTGTAAACCTCAGAGCCTTAGAGAGGATTTTGACTGAAGAACTAGAATGAGATGGAAGATAAGGAAGAGCCAGATGGCTAAGAACGAGATAAGAAAGACCAACATGAAGCAGAACTAAGATGAGAGAATTAAGATAGAACTTAGAGGGGACAGCAGATAAATGTAGAGAGAAATAAGGCAAGAAAGGAGCCAGGCATGAGAAAAGAACTGAAGCTGTGTAGACAGGATTTTATCCCAGAGGAATAAAGTAGACGGACAAAAGAGCTAGATGTACTTAGATTCTTTTCCCACTGAATACCCCACCATTAGCAGTGTCTCTTCTGGGCCCCTGGGAAGGAAACTAAAGAGGCTGGACCTCAGAAGTTTCTGGGAAAAAAAAGTAATGATGATGATGATAATGTGAGTAGCAAATAGAGAAAAATACCCATCTAGCCTCCAAGTTCATGCACAGCCATGAGTGTAAGTGTGTGGGTGCAAGTTCACACCTGTACAAACACATGCACACATATACACAGGATGGAGGGAGGGGAGGAGGGAAGAAAGGAAGGAGGGAGAGAGGCAGGGAGGGAGGGAGGGAAGGGAAAGGACAGGAAGGAGGGAGAAAAATGAAGAGGAAGGAAGGAGGGAGAGAATGGGAGGGAAGGAGAAAGGGAAGAGAGGAGAGGAGGGAGGGAAGAGGAAAAGAAGGAGAAAGGAGGAAAGGAGGGAGGGGAAGAGAGAAAGGGAGGGAAAAGGGGTAGGGAGAGGAGGAGGGAAGGAGAGGGAGAAGAGGAAACAAGCTGGCCTCTATGATACTTGACCTTGACTGTGATAGTTGACCTTCACTGCCAACTTGAAGGATTTAGAATCACCTAAGTGACAAACCTCTAAGCATGTCTAAGAGGACATTTCCTGAAGGCTTTAACTGAAAGAGTAAACTAACCCTTAACGTGGGCAACACCATCCCATGGGCTGGTGGCCCAAACTCAATAAATGTACAAAGAGCACTGAGCACCAGCATTCATGTCTCATCTCCTTCCTGAATGCAGACATAAATATGACTGCCTCACATTCCTGCTGCAAAACTAGATCTGCCCCAGCAGCCATATCTCTTCTACCCTAAAACTGAGCAAAAATAAACACATCCCTCAGTTAGTTTCTTTTGTTACAGCAATTAGAAAAGTAATGTAACTTCTTTGAATAAATTGTTAAAACTAATACTTTAAATGTTTTTGCTTGGTATACTGCCATATGGCTTTAGTCCCAGCACCCAGGAGGCATAGGAAAGTGGATCTCTGTGAGTTTAAGGCTAGCCATTTACATAGAGAGACCCTGTCTCAGAAAAAGGGAGGGAGTGAGGAAGGGGGAAAGGGAGGGAGGGAGGGAGGGATAAGTGGAAGTTTTTGTCCTGCCCCATCCTGCAGCCACTTCCAAATAATCACTCAGAGGCTTATATTAATTATAAATGCTCAGCTGGTAGCTCAGGCTTATTACTAACTAGCTCTTACACTTAAATTAATCGATAATTCTTATCTACATTTAGCCATATGCCTTGGTACCTTTTCTCAGTATGACATTCTCATCTTGTTTCCTCTGCATCTGGCTGGTGACCCTATGACTCCACTCATCTTCTTACCTCCTTAGTTTGGTTTTTCCGCCTAACCTTATCCTGCCTGTCTATTGGCCCAACAGCTTATTAAACCAATTACAGCGACCAACAGCGGGAAGGGAGGGTAGGTGGGTAGGTTTTTTTTTTTTTTTTTTTTTTTTTTTTGGTTTTTTGAGACAGGGTTTCTCTGTGTAGCTTTGCGCCTTTCCTGGATCTCGCTCTGTAGACCAGGCTGGACTTGAACTCACAAAGATCCACCTGCCTCTGCCTCCCGAGTGCTGGGATTAAAGGCGTGTGCCACCACCGCCCGGCTAGGTAGTTTTTAATATATAGTTGCTTATATACAAAAATCCAACACTGTTTGCTGTTACTTTCAGTGGAAGATGGAGAACTGAGCAAGGGGGTCTATTTTAAACAAAATATTCAGCAAACAACTTTCTATTAAATGGATAGCTCTGGCCACCAAACAGTACTAGCAAATGAAAAAGAGAATGTCACAAGACAGAGTATCATTCTTATAATTGTTAAGGAGGTACAATCTGAGGGCCATTCAAATAAGAACATCAAAGATACCCTGAATTGAGTGCTGGCTGATCTTCCATAGGTTCTGAGATCAATTCCCAGCAACCACATGGTGGCTTACAGCCATCTCTAGTGGGATCTGATGCTCTCTTCTGGCATAAAGTTGTACATGCAGATAGAGTACTCATATACATACATAAATAAATAAATAAAAAATTTTTTGGAAGAAAGAACAGTTTAGAAGGTAGCTGAAGAACACCCAAGATTGATCTCTGGCCTCTGCATGTGTACCCCCAAACATGCACACACACACAATAAATAAGTAAAATAAAAAAAAAAGATATCTTGAATTAAATACTTGTAAGTGCACAGTCACACCCTTTTCTTACCAACAAACACTGGGTAACATTTAGAACTTACTAGTGCCTGGATCAAGTTCTGCCAATTCATCCTGACAGAAACCTAAAGAGAAAATAATAGGGAAAATATTATTATTATTTTTAATTACTCCAAGCTGACTCTAAATACTAAAAAAAAAAATCATAATATGGGAGGATTTAGACTTCAGGCTAGGGTGTGTGACTCAGGTTCAATTTCCAGTAACACTCCCACACCCAAAATTAGATTCAAAAATTAGTTTGGGTTTAAATCCTACTTCAAACAATTACCTATTGTACAGACCCCCTCTCTGGGATTCCATTTCATCATCTTAATATAGAAATGGAGATAAGAGCATGTACCAGAGTTGTAACAGGAGTAAGAGTTTAGCACATTCCATAGCACACAGTAGGGGCTCAATAAACAACAGCACAGTACAAGAATGCCAAAAGCTGGGTGGTGGCGCAGGCCTTTAATCCCAGCACTCAGGAGGCAAAGGCAGGCGGATCTCTGTGAGTTCCAGGCCAGCCTGGTCTACAGAGCGAGTTCCAGGACAGGTACCAAAGCTACACAGAAAAACCCTGTCTCTAAAAAAACAACAAAAACAAAAAAAATTCATTTAATACTTTTTTTAATGGTATCAATTTTGTCCCAAAAGAAAGTAAAATAAACAAAACAGGAATTTACAACAAATATACAGGGTGAATTTACTTAAGATTATCACAGTTAGCTGGGGATATAGCTCAGTTGTTAGAATGCTTGCTTGGCATACATGATGTTCTCCATTTGATCTGTGGCATTGTATAAACTGGGAACACTGGTACAAGCCTACAATCCCAGCACTCAATAGGTAGACACAGGAGAATCAAATGTTCAAGGTTATCCTTGACAATATAACAAGTACAAGGTCAGCCTGGGATACATGAGACCCAGGCTCCAAACAAAACAAAACCTTCAAAAGTCTTTGCCTACATACACGAAACCAATTCTTCCAGTATTGAGTATGCTTAAGCTATGCTTGCTCATAAGACAGTATGCTTAGCAAGCACAAAACCCTGGATTCAATCCCCAGAACAAACAAAGTAAGTATTGGAATAAACATCACAAAGGACATTTCATACCCATAAAACATGTGCTGTGTTTGTCTGCTTGTTGTGTTAACTAGCACCCTGTAGAGAAAAATTAAATGTATTGTCAAACACAGTAAGTTCTCTCTACACACTTGATGAAAGTTATTTTTTCCTACAGTTGACTACCTTTCTCTCATTAGCTTCTATTCATCCTAAAGAAAAAACTATATGTATAGATATATATCTCACCTTGGGGGTAGGATTTCAACATAACATTGGACAAACATTCAGACCATAGCAGTAGCAATAAAGAAATAGCCATTTCTTTCTTTCTTTTTTTCTTGAGGTTTCCCTGGCTGTCCTGGAGCTCATAAAGATCCACCTTCCTCTGCTGCAATTAAAAGTATGCACCACTACTACCCGGCCAGAAATAACCATTTCTATATACAGGTTGAATATTGAACATACCAGAAGACTATGCATAGACATTTGCTTAATCTATACTGCCCTGAAAATAGAATGAAAGTGCAGAAAGACAGAGAGGTATAATGAAAAAGCCATTTTAGTTGTATGGCCTGGCAAGGCAAGCTATCCCAAGTCAAGGCTTCAGATTTTCATTAAGTAAAAGACTGCATCAGGGGTATCAAGAAAGGATAAAGCTTAATACATCCTCTAAAAGTAACTAACATTCTGAACTCCACAAAGACAGAATGACCCAAAAACTGCAAATACTAAGAAAAAACGGTTTAAAGAAGTAGTTCTCAACCTGCAACCATTTAGTACAGTTCATGTTGTGGTGAACTGTTGTGAGATAACACTGTGTATGTCACCATGATTGGTTTAATAAAAAGCTAAACAGACAATAGCTAGGCAGGAGGTACAGGCGAGACTTCCTGACAGAGAGTTCTGGGAAGAAGAAACAGGGAGTTGGGCTGGAGAGATGGCTCAGAGGTTAAGAGCACTTCCAAAGGTCCTGAGTTCAATTCCCAGCACCCACATGGTGGCTCACAACCATCTATAACGAGATCTGGTGCCCTCTTCTGGCCTGCAGGCATACATGAAGACAGAATACTGTATACATAATAAATAAATCTTAAAAGAAAAAAAAATGCAGAT
>CABHPH010105317.1:0-27449 GCA_902168325.1 Peromyscus nudipes
CTACTATGAGGGTCCGGGAATCAACCTTAGGTCATTTGAACCTAGGCTGTCTCCCTCATCTGGTCAGTGGTTATGACACTGTCTCTCTTCATACTGTACTTAACATACTGTAACTGGGTGGAGGGGACATAGGTCTCCATGATGATTCTGAATTTTTAAAATTAGTTTTATTTTGAGACAGGGTCTATGTAGTCCTGCCTAGCCTGGAACCATGTAGACCAGGCTGGCTAGAACTCACAGAGATCTACCTGCCTCTAACAGCCCTAGTGCTGGGATTAAAGGTGTATGGGCCACCTGCCTTGTTGGGGTGGTCAGACAACTTGCTGGAGTCTCTCTTTCCATTATAGGAGTCCAAGTGTCTTCACCTAGTCTCCTGTAGCTCAGGCTGACCTATACAGCTGAGAAAGACCTTAAACTGATCCTCCTGTTTCCTTCTCCAAAGTGCTGGGATTAGAAGGCATGTGCTACCATACACCCTGCCCAATGGCATGTCCTTAATACCCGAAATATTTTACAGTACGCTCCCATTTGTGAAGACTTGAGCCTATCACATATGGAAAAGAACAAGGTCCACAGCCTGATTCTCTTAGGGTGCTCATTCCTGCCCGAGTTATCAGACTTGCTGAAGCAATCCTGGTTCACTGCTTTCGGCATTCAAGGTAAGACTGTGGGGCTGGAGACAGCTCAGCGGTAGAGTGCTGGCTTAGATCCCCTAAGGAGGCTGGGAACATGACTGCAGCATGGGAGGAATGGAGTCCCGGGAACACTCACTGACTTGACCTTCACTTAGCCCCAAGATGTAATTTGTCAGCCATATGGCAAGGTGTTCTAAAGAAATCACAAAACTCTAGATAATTTAAATTACATTCAATATAAGTTAATAGTTTCAGCTCTTCCATTAAACTTCTGGCTGTCCTTCAGATGCCTCTGGCACTTGAGGGCTACAAATTCCCTCAATATTAAGACCACATTCCATCTCCAGACTCCACCCAGTTTGACTTCCTGGGGGATCAACCTCAGGTCTGACATACCCTGTCTCCTGACCAGTTTTTGAGTCTTTATTTACTTAGAGGATGTCCCAGTATGCATGTGGAGGTCAGAGGAGTCATGCAGGAGTCAGTCCTCTCCTTTCATCACGTGGCTTCTCAAGATTGAGCTCAGGCCACCATGCTTGGTAGCAAAGTACTTTTACCATCTGAGCCATCTGGCTGGCTCTGGTTATACTATCTTGACTCTCAGCAAACACAGGCTCCAGCAGCCAGAAAGATTCTTCTCTAGATCTGGATCTTGACTTGTCCCCTCAAATTTCACAGGGCTGCACCACAGGTCAGATAAGTTCTGAGCAGTCCAAACGCCATTCTTTTTTTTTTTTTTTTTTTCTTTTTGTTTTTTTGAGACAGGGTTTCTCTGTGTAGCTTTGGAGCCTGTCCTGGAACTCACTCTGTAGCCCACACTGGCCTTGAACTCAGATCCAAACTCCATTCTTAATGAGGTTATTTTTCCATACTGGTGTTAAACCCATGGCGTCACACCTGCGTGAGCACTCCTCACTGAGCTTTGTCCCAGCCAAGTTATCTTCCAGTCCAGCGTCGTTGTCCCCTCCCGCCCCGCCAGGGTCTTATTATGTAGCTCTCTGGCTGTCCTGGAACTCAAACTACGCAGACTAGGATGGCCTCGAAATCACAGAGATTTGCCTCCCGAGTGCTGGGATCAAAGATGTGCACCACCATGCCCCGTTCTTTTACTTTTTGAGACAGGGTCCTACTAAGGCAGTGGTTCTCAACCTTCCTAATGCTGTGATACTTCAATACAGTTCATGTTGTGGTGACCCCAACCATAAAGTTGTTTTCGTTGTTACTTCATAACTGTAATTTTGTTAGTTATGAATCATAATGTAAATATCTGATATGCAGGCTATCTGGTATGTGACCCCTGTGAATGGGCTGTTCCACCCCCTTCCCAAAAGGGTCAGGACCACAGGTTGAGAACAGCTATACAAAGGGGACCTGCTGTCCTTAATGAGACCTTTGCCCAAATAGGCCATGACTTTGTGACCCGCCTCCCCCAGTCTTCTGAGGAGCTTGGATGACAGGCCTGAACCACGAGGCCCAGCTCTAATCCTCTTTCTCCTGTCCTCTACATCTTCTCAAGAGCCCTTTGGAGTCCTAGAGCCATTATTTTCTCGATGGGGAAACAGACTTAGAATCCAGTTATTTGCTCCAATTTAATAACAACACTTAAACAAGACAACCCTTCCCACCCACCCACCCACCCACCCACACACACACACACACACTTCAAACAGCTTCTCTTTATTGAAAGACCTGAAGACAAAGGCAAGCTGGGGCAGCAGAAAGAAAGTGGAAACTTTTCTGAGTCTACTCTGATGTCTAGAGTATCAGGAAAGGAAATCCTCCAGACTCAGGGTTCCATGCTGGGCCAAGCAGGGCTGCTTGCTCCATGTTTGCATGGCACACTTGGGCTTCAGGCCTCCAGGAGCTTCCCTAGGAAGCGGAGGTTCAGGATCTTAATCTGCTGGTCTTCTAGGTCCATTCGGATGATGCCATCCTCACCATCAATACTCAGTAGGACCCCGGTGGCCTCTCGGTCCTCACCCAGAATCACTTTCACCTGGAGGCAACAGTAAGTGTCAGGCCCACCAACAGCTGCCATGCCCCCTGTGCTGTCCTACAGGCCCCATCCTACCTTGTTGTTCTTGGTGGGGGTGATGGGCTCCAGGTGCTCACTGGAGATGCTGACCACCTTCTCACTGTCTTTCAGGTATACGGAGCACATGCCTCCCTGCAGAGGGAGGGATAGCCTGCTCAGCCTGTCCGGTTCCCAATGCAATCTGGAGCCCACCCTCCAAGCACCACAGGCTATCGGGGTGAGCAGTTAAGGCAACTAAAGGACACACTAAAATGCAGCTAAATCAGGCCGAAAGAGAGCCAGGCATTGTGGCACATACTTTAATCCCAGTACTCTGAGATGATCATCTCTCTGGATTCCAGGCCAGCCTGGTCTATATATCTTTGTTTGTTTTATTTGTAACCAGGCTGGCCTCAAACTCAGAGATCTGCCTGCCTCTGCCTCCCAAATGCTGGGATTAAAGGTGTGTGTCACCAAGCCCAGCTTCAGGTCTCAGCTTCAATGTCTCCTCCAGAAAGTCCTCCCTGATTCACCAAAGTTGAGTACAGTGCCTCCTCAGTTCACCCTGCTCCCCAAGCCTTCTAGGCTTCTCAAGCCAATTCTGCCCACTCTGGGGACATATCTCTCTACCCCAACTCAAGGTGAGGTCTGTGAGGACAGGCTCTGGGGCTGATTGGTCCCTGGTGTTTAATCAATCCTATCAGAACATCTACTGGAGGGTTAACAAGGTGCAAAGCCTTCCTATAGAAAGTTTGGCTCCTGAAGAAAAGAATAAAGGTGCTTTCCTCCAGAAAGTTAAACAGATGCACTGAGCACCCCAGCCCCAAAGACAGACCAAGCTAAGGTTGACACTCAACTTTAGGCAACAGGTGGGTAACATGAAAAGCTCCTCAGACCCCTAAGACTCAGCCTGAGACAACAGCTGTTTTCTGAAGGCTGAAGGACTAGCCAGACAAGACTGAATGGAAGAAGACAGGGGTGGCGTGTGCAAAGGGCGGGAACTCAGTGGGCCTCTGGGAGCTTGAGCCTGGGGGTGTTGATGCCTGGCCCAGGGGGCCACTTGGCACACTACTGAGTTCATCTTTCCAAAGTCACCACACTCAAGTGTGCCAGGTGCCCGGGCCTGAGCTGTGAGCACATGAGGCAGAACTACCCATCCCCTGGAGTCACAGACACTCACTCCAGCCTTCAATATCTGTCCACCACAGCATACCAGACATTATAGTTGGAAAGTTATAACTAAAACTATAAATAAGTAAGCAAGTTGGGGATATAGCTCAGTGGTAGAGCACTAGCCTAGCATGTATGAGGCCTAGGGTTCCGTCCATAGCACCACAGACAAATTTAAGTAACTACAGAGTTGGGGGCCCTGCCCACCCCCAGGACACTACTTACTGTGACACTGCGGATGACACCTGTCTGCCCCACTACTTGTGTGTCCAGATAGGTATCTCGAACCTTCACCTGGATATCAGTGGTTACCCAGTCACTGGAGTTCTGTTCAATGCCTGAGCCTGGTGTATGTGGGTTGTAGCCTCCAGGAGAAGGAGCTCCAGGGGTCATCGGACTGTAGCCAACAGGGCTGGGGCTGGGACTAGCCTGAAGGAAGAGGAATGAGTGTCTGGAACAATCACGGGCCTGGCCATCCCAACTGAGGCCCTCCTCTTCCACAGACTTCTGTGACATGGCATACCTGATAGGCCATGGGTGAAGGTGTGGGGTGGTAGCTGGCTGGGGAGTGGGTGTTTTGATAGCCTGCTGGGCTTGGTGCCACTTGGTGGTAGCTCTGAGGGCTGGGACTGGGCTGGTAGGACCCCTGTGGAGAGGGGGCAGCGTAGGGGGAGAACTGGTCCGTGTTGTACCTGTAGACAGAAGAAAGGGGTGTTAGTACCAACAGAAAGGGTCAGAAGGTAGGGCGGTGGGCAGCTGTGTGCAGGGCTTTTCGGGCTCGGCCCTGGTGGACTCACATGGCTGGCGTCCCTGGTGTCTGCGGGTTGTACTGTGGATTGACCTGGGGGGATGATGGGTCTGGGTAGCCGGGTGTTTGGGGATTCGGGGTTCCCCCATATGCCTGTGGGGATGGGGTGGGCTCGTCGTCAAAGGCATACTCGTATTCCTCCTCAGCCCTGGTGGGACAGAAGTCTGTTGAGAATGACGGGCGGTAACAACTCTGACAATGCTTGCAGGACAGCCCACACACCGGATCCTCAACTGAGCAGCTGTGCTCTGACAGGAGCCCCAGACACAGGCTTCTTGACACTAAGGCAGTGCCCCAGCTGAGTCGATGGCGCAGAGGGACAAGGCTGCCTGCTCAAGACCACACACCTGGCAATGTCTCCAAGCACAGAGTAACTAACTGTATGTTAGGCTGCATGTGATGGGGACAGGACACTGTATTCCCAGCCTGTAGCAGTCACACAATCTTCAAACACAACCACTCACACCCTGGCCAACACAGCCCATCCTAAAAATGGCCCTCACCTGGAAGGTGTGTTTGGGTTGTTGGGGTCCCAGGCCCCACTCTGAGCAGGAGTGCGGCTCCCATCATGCAGAGGCGTCTGCGAGCCATAATGTGGAGTGCGGCTGCCTGGATAAAGTAAAGAAGCATGCTCTTCATCCTATGCTATCTGCTGAGCGCTCTGCCTCACCCCTAGTATTGGGGACATACTTACCATCCTGCAAAGGTGTCTGGGAGCCATACATGGGTGTTCGGGAACCAGAGCCGTACATGGGTGTCTGAGAGCCATACATGGGTGTCCGTCCATAGGTGGAGGTCATGCCACCTGGACGCTGGGAGTCACTGTGGACGACATACAACAGTGGGGTGGGTGGGATTCCTAGTATACCCATGCTGGTCCTCGCTGGGCCCGGCCATCAACCCCACACTGGTCTTTCCTAAGCCCAAACGTACACCGTGGTGAGCCGCTGGCGGTCTACAGAGATGGTCTGGCAGGTAGAGTGCAGTTCTACTCGGGCCGTGGATTCCGTGGCATCCTTCACCACACCAATGTAGCCTATGAGGAGTTAGGCAGTCAGGTGGGGGGGACTCTCCATCACAGCCCCTGCCTCCCCGCACCCCATGGCTCACCTTTGTAGGGTCCCTGGGAGATACGCACAGTCTGGCCTATGAGCTCGTTATCTCTTCGCCCTCGACCCCTGCTCATGCCACCACCTGGGCTACCAAAGCCACCATGCTGGCCTGTAGGTGGAAGGATGTTGTGGGGCCACAGGAATTATGCCTCTCTTACACTGGGCCCACAGCCAGGACACCCTCAAACCCCTCTCTACCAGCTTCAGCTGCCCAAGAGGGTTGGGGACCCCTCCACCCACTCCCTAACCCTGAGGCCTTCCTTGACTCCACTCTGGGTCACAAGGCTCTTAAGCTGACCACTCAAGGCTCCCCCATTCTGACCTCTGACCCATCTCACCTTCAGCACTGGGGTGCATGGGGCTGCTGATCCGGGGACTCATAGGAGTGAAGCCGCCAACGGTTAAATTGGTCACGTCCCGGGGCTGGGAGAGGGATGAAGGGTGAGCAGCCAGGCAGGACACAGCGGTGAAAGGCCTCCAGTCCGCTCCCCAGTGACTGGCCTAGATGCTGCTTGCAGCAGCCACCCACCCTTTTTCCAGGGACAAAGCCCCATCTCCTAGGTGAGGAAGTGCCACCTCTCTGCCTCTGTAGGCCTCTCCATCAAGAGGCCTGGGTCTCCCTCACCAAGATAAGCACTTTAACCAAAAGGAGTCAGAAATTTAAGTCCCTAGTGACATAAAAACACGAGTCGGGGTAAAAATCGCTGTATCTGCAGCACTGGGGTCACCTGTTGGCCCCGATTTCCTTATTTTTGAAACAAGGTCTTGCGTAGCTCACACTGGCCTTGCACTTGCTGTGTAGCCAAGAATGATCTTACTGAGCTGCCTCCGCCTCACTTCCCAAGTGAGGTACTGCAGGTTTGTGCTACCACAGCTTGCTCCCGATTTCCTTCCCCGTATCTGGCCCTGCACAGCCTCCCTGCCAGTCCTGTCTCAGAGCCCGGGCAATGGCAGCTCCTGAGTTACACAGTGGTTCTGGGTTCCTTCACCCTGACCTCTGCTATAACACACACGTCCTCTATCTCAACCAGTGGTCCCCTGTCTTTGCATTGTACCATCACTTCCGGGAAGAGGGGCACACAGGGAAGGAAGCCCCGGCAGTGAAACCTGCCGCCACTTCACTTCCCCCTGTACCCTGATGAATCAGCTGCAGGAGGGTGGAGGCTTTATCTCCTTTGCAGGTACCCCACAAAAGTGACAAATGACAGGAGAGCAGCTCAAAATCCCAAAGAAACCTTTCTTACCTTCCCCAAGGACTTGGCAGTGAGACCTACTCTTAGTTCCCACCAGCCTGGTCCTGCCTCTCCTGGGGCCCTGACGTTCTCACCTTTGAGCCCCCAGCCAACACCAGGTGTCGTGCCTTGCAGACAAACATTCCACCATTCTCCACCAGCTTCTTGCAATGCAGGAAGGCAAAGCTGCGATACAGATGGCGGATCTCGCCCTCTCGGCCCTGGGCAGAAGGGGGGTCACATGCTTGGCAGGGAGGACCCCACCACAACTCTTTTAGACTCAGCAAGAGAGCAGTGCTGACACTTACTGAGTGAGGGCCGTCGATGACCTTGACAATGTCCTTCACATGGATGTTGTTCTGATCTGAGTCCAGGGCCACAGCAAAGCGGTTGTCCTTTTTCTGAGTCACGGCCTGGTGCCTGACAGTCACCACCTTCCCATGCATGTTCAGAACCTGTGGAGGAAGGACGCAGAGGATGAAAGGGGATGAGGAGATGTGAGATGAGCTGTCCCTTTCTCAGGGGAAACAATCCTGAGATCCTGAGCCCTACACGGCATGCTGACTGCATGAATGTGGAGCAAAGTCAGAGCACCAACCACCAGGCCCTAGGTCAATCACAAACATTCTAGATCATTCCAAAAGATCCTTTGGAAGGTTGTGATGTAGCTCAGTTCAGAGTGATGGCTTAGCATGCACGGAGCTCTGTGATTCCCTGCACCACGTAAACTGGACACAGTAGCAAACGTCTGTAATCTCAGCACTCAGTGTGGAGGCAGCCACATGGGAGAACAAGAGGCACTTTGGGAGGAGACTACCTTCCTGACTGAGCATCAGGGGCATGGGAGGAGGAGTCCACTGATGATCCACCCCTGCTAAACTCTTCACACACTTCCCTCTGAGAGGAATACAATCACAATTCCTACTTTACAGTGGCCCCAAGAGGGTAAGTCATGAGGCCAGGGTCACACGGAACAGAAGCAATAGAGCTGACACAGACTCAGGGTCCTAGGTGCTATGCTAATGCAGACATGGGGGTGGGGGGAGGGGACGGGCAGAGCTGTGGCAACTATAGCATGACATCTTTGAAAAAGCACCAAATACTGAGACATATATTCAACTCTCAGCCAATGAGGTAGAGCTCCACCTAACTAGGTGTGAGACTTGAGGTAGACAGGAAAAATGACAGGCCACTTGCCAGCATTACACAGACAGGCTTCAGGAGCCTTACCAAGTCTATAAACCAGCACCATCTGTAAGCTTGGTCACCATGCTCTACCACCTCCTAGGATGGGGGGCTCTCGGGACAGGAGTGAGCGAAAAGACATACCTGGAAGGTCTCTCGCTCTAACCGCACGATGACACCCACAGTGCGGGGATCCAGCTGCACCAGCTCACCCCACTCATGCTGGCCCCCGACATCTACACCTGAGGCTGTCTCTGAGCAGAGCTGCAAGTCCCGGGGAAGCACCTTCAACTGTGGAGACAGTGGAAGCGGTGAGGCAGGCCCCAGAGAATTACCTGCTAGGGTCCCCTCTTCCAGGCACTTACCTCATGCATGGTGAGGTCTGAGAAAAGGATGACAAAGTTCTCTTCCACCCGCACAATGAGACCTGTGTCACCCTCGAATCGGCCAGCAATCACTTTTACATGGTCCCCCATCTTGAAGTACTTCCGAAGTTCCTGGGCTGGGAACTCAAGCATGTCCTAGGAGATGTGGCCACAAGGACAATAAGTACGTAAAAGAAACCATCATCACCTGCCCTACTCACCTTTAGCATCACCTCAGTCTCGGCCGAGACCCTGCAGACCCACTGCAGCTCCCTATCACCCACCCACCACCGGAGGCCACCTGAGACACTTGCACGGCTCCTGCGGAGACAGCTGCCCCAGGCAGGGCTTTGAGCTGGACAACTCTCTACCACGGAGAGGGCCAGCCCGTGTACCACATGTACATGCCTGAACCCACAGGCAGCTTATCCTCAGATACATGGAACTCTCTTGGACCAGTATTTTGATGCCATTCCTTAAGCCCAAAACACTGTATGCTGGCACCAACAACTCGTCATACATGTGCACGCACACACGCAAACACCTCTGTGACTGAAAGCAGGCACTGGCCTCAGGTTACTCCACAGTCAAACCCTAAACCCAATGAGACCCAGACATGCCACTCCTCAGAAACAACAAAGGCAGACAGACTATGTCATTATGCCATGACAGACTGGAAGTCAGTCCTTCAACAACACATCAGCAAACAGCCCATGAAGGGGACCTAGTGACTGGTCAGTCAGTCAGCTACTAGAGAGGACGAGGCAGGAGGACCACAAGTTCAAGGCTGGCTTGGATAAGTTAGCAAGTTTCTGACTCAAAAAGTAAAAACAGAACCAGTGAGATGGCTAGGCTTGGGTAAGGGAGCTTTTTGCCAAGATTGACAGCCGGAGCTCTGTCCCTGCCCTTCTTCCCCGTATACATACACAGTGATTAAATACAATTTTTTAAGTAAAAAGGCTGGGCATGGTGGCAAATGCCTTTAATCCAAGCACTTGGGAAGCAAAAAGCAGGTAGATTTCTGTGAATTAAAGGCCAGCCTGGTGTATATAGTAAGCTCCAGTCCAGCCAGAGCTACATAATGAGTCCTTTTCCAAAAACAAACAGAGAGAGAGAGAGAGAGAGCGAGAGAGAGAGAGAGAGAGAGAGAGAGAGAGAGAGAGAGAGAGAGAGAGAGAGCGCGCAAAGGGGATCAGCAAGATGATTCAGAGATAAGGGAGCTGAAGCCAAGGGAACAGACTATGACCTCCATGTATGTGCTGTAGTATATGCACACACAAAATAAATAAATGTAAAAAAAACAAAAAACAAAAAACAAAAGAGCACCAGGCAGTGGTGGTGCACAACTGTAATCCCAGGCAGAGGCAGGAGGATCTCTGAATTTCAAGGCCAGCCTGGTCTACAGAGTGAGTTCCAGAATAGCCAGGGCTTTACGCAGTGAAACTCTGTCTTGAAAAACCATAAATAAATAAATGAATAAATAAATAAATAAATAAATAAATAAATAAATAAATAAGTAAGTAAGTAAGTAAGTAAGTAAGTAAATAAATAAATAAATAAATAAATAAATAAATAAATAATGGAGGGGGTACACAAAAAGAATATAGCTCAGTGGTAGAAGCCACCAGTGAGGGGCTGGGGGTGAGGCTAAGAGATAGGGCATTTATCTAGCATGTGCAAAACCCTAGGTTCTGAGTATCACACACAGGCACCAAAAAAGAAAGAGGGGGGCATCCCTTGGGTGCATTCTTCCTCTCCTCTAAAGAGCCACACAGAGGTCCACATCACTATCAGGTTGTCCTTCCTCATAAGCAGGACAGCCCAGGCCACAGCATGCACCCACAAAGTCTCCCACAGACAGGCAGAATCCGGCCCGAGAAACCACCTGACACCTGCGGAGTCCCGAGTCACAGAAAACAGGACCGAATGCTCTCAGCAGACCATCCGCACAAGGAGACACAAAAAGGTCCAGATGCGTCCTCCTCGAGGGCAGGAACCACTGCCTGGACCTATACACACAACCTGCCATGAGCAGACAAGCCAGCCCTGTGGTGTCACCTTGAGGTCCTCGTGCTTGGGCATGATGGTGATCTTGTTGCCGTCCACGCTGAGAACCTTGCCCTGCAAGTTGATGAGCTCACCCTCGCACACCTCCACATTGTCCCCAGGCTGGAAATTGTGTTCCCGCTCCTTCCCTGAGGGAACAGTGCAGGGCTGACTGGACAGCAGTCTCCAGGGCCACCCTCCTCCACAGCCAGGTGTGAGGCCAAGACCAGATACCTGTGCCTTCAGTCACCACCTCCAGGTCAATGCCCTCAGGCTGATCTTCAAACTTTTCCAGCTCTGACAGGGTGGGCTTCACACCCTCTGTAATCTGAGACCCAGGGCGAAGGGAGGAGAGGGACAGGGGTCAGTGTTACCGCCAGCGAGAATCACTGCCCAGGACAAACCACTGGAGACCATGGCTCCAGGGGAAAAAAAGGTACACCACCCCATGAGCACTGCCCACTGGGCCTTACCACAGCAGACATGGCGAAGCTCTTGAATAGGAAGCCCTTCCGGCTGTAGCGGTTCCCCTCGAAAATGAGGAAGTCACCATCAGAGGCAACATCTCCCCCTAAGGACCTGAGATTTGGGGGAGAACAGAGATGGTAAGGGGGTGTGTGATCCTTTTCCTGAATGGAAAAGGGGTTCAAGATCCTCCAACACACGACTTTGGTGGCTTAAATGACTTTTCCCACCCCAAAGGCCAGCTAACTGAGGGGCTCCCTGCCTTAGTGACCACTGGAGCTGCCCTTAGCACCTGCTGCTGTCCCCATTCTCCCTGGACAGTGAGTGCTGGGCACACAGCAGGCTCTCAGAAACACGATGAATAAACTATTCCTGAAGGGCAGGAGCAAGGGTCCCTGCATGTTCTCAGCTGTGCAGACACCCCCAAACCCTGGGACATCAGAAGCAGGGCCTCATTCTCTAGCAGAGGGAAGGTGGGCTCAGGCCCGCTGAGAGCAAGGCTGGTCATGATCCCAGTGCAGGCAGACAGGAGTCAGTTCTGTACCTAACTCCAACCCAGACTTGTCAGGGTCCTTCACCCTGCATACAGGGTTCAAGCAACTTAGCTTAGGCCCCAGTACAGAAAGATGGTGGCCCCTACAGGAAAACATTTGAGTGGCTGTTCCCTCAGCCATCTTTGCCACATGGTGAGTCTGGCAAGGGGAGCAGTGTGCTCTGATGGGCACTGAGGGGGTCCCCTCTGCCCTCTGCTGAAGCATGGCCTAGTGGTGGAGCATGTGGACAATGTGCCCAATGCCCTAAGTTCCACCCTAGCACCAAACCGAAAATCTGCCTAAGGGCCCTTACACACAGCAGGTTCCAGAGCAAGACTAGAGAAACCCGTGTCCCCTCTCTTTTGCCCATCACCAGGAACCCTAGCCAGTCTTAAACACACACACAAAGTCAATGACTATAACTCTGGGAACCTGGAGTAGTGCATCACCATTAGCAACATGCAACAGACTGAGATGTGGCTTGGTGGTAGAGTGCTTACTTAGCATGCATGGAACCCACCACTCAATCCTCAGGACCAAAGGAAGAAAAGGAAAAGAAAAGGGGGGGGAAAATCTGCAGCAGAGGAAACTGAAGTCCGAAGAAAGAAAGTGCCTACCTGAGGCTAGACTGCCTAGCTAGCTACAAGCTCACACACCTGAGGGGTAATGTCCCTAAAGAGGACACCAAAGCACATTGTGCCACACAACCAACAGCCAAGCCTGGTCCCTAGGCATGCTCACCTGATCTTCTCAGCATCAAAGAGCCTCTGTGGAGGCCGCTTGAACTTCTTCCCTTTGGCAAACCAGTCTTTCTGTGGAGAACAAAGGCCACATGTGGGAGAGGTGAGGGAGGAGGGCTGGCTACCAGCAAGGATACAGTGTCCCCAGCAGGCACCACAGCTTGCAGTACCAAGCTCATGCGGGCTTTGATGCGGTCATAGTCGATGCGTGGGATCATCTTGAGGGAGATTGTGTTCTGGCTGGGTTCAACGTAGTCCACCTGGCGGAAAACAGCAGGTCAGCAGGGCTCACCTGGACTTCAATGACCCTAGCAACCTGAAGGGAAGGTACTAGAGTGGCCAGAGAAGGGCATGGTAGAGATCTGCTTGCTCACAACTCCCAGAAGCCTCTCTGTCCTGACCAACACTTCTTAGCACTGGAAATGAACGTATACCACCTACCTGCCTTCCCCACTTGGATGTCTCAAAGGTCCCACAAACGTAAGACCACAGCCTAATAATGGCTGTTTTCTCCAAACTGCCCCCTTTCCCATAACCTCCCACTCTATTCTGCTTAGGCCACAGCCTAGAGTAATTTTTCAAGGATGACCCTGGACTTTTGACTCTCCTCCTCTACCACCTGAATCCTGGGATTATAGGCATGAACCACCAAGCCTGGTTTTATGCAGGGCTGAAGACTGAAGTCAGAGCCTCCTACATGCTAGGCATGCACTCCACCAACTGAGCTCCATTCCCAGCCCTTTCTTTCCCATTCCACCCACCCATCCAAATGCAGGGGATCAAACCCACAGCCTCATGCAAGCAAAGCAGGCAACTATCAGTTCAGAAGCCCTGGCAGTCCTTCTCAATTCCTTCATTCTTATGCACTCACAGGTCCCCGCAGCTAAGAATGTTAAGATCCCAATCTTCCCAGCTGGGGGAAGCAGTAGAGCATTTGCCTAGAACCTACCAATGGGGCTTGGGGTGTGGCTCAGTTGAACATTTGCCAAGAATGTGTGAGGCCCTAGGTTCACTTGCCATCACATAAGAAAATTTACAAATTGGACTACATTTTCATAGAACCTTCCCATCTCTCCACAGTGACGCCAAAGACTTACAAGCCTTTAATCTCAGCACTCCAGAGATAGAGGCAGGCAGATCTCTGTGAGTTTGAGGCCAGCCTGGTCTATATATAAGTTCCAGGCCAGCCAGGACTATATATTAAGATCCTGTGTAACGAAACAAAAGGACCTACAATGAACCATGAGGCCTATCACCTCCAAACTCAGCTCTGTGTCTCTCACTACCCGCTCTAGACATCTTGATTTTATTTATCCTGTGTGTGTGGTGGGGAGTCTGCATGTCTACCTGTATCATGTTGTACCTGGATCCCTCAGAGGCCAGTGAGCATCAGATCCCTGAGGATTGGAGTTACAGAAGGTTGTGAACCACCACGTGGTACTGGGAATCAAACCCAGACCCACTAGAAGCACAAACCACTGAGCCATCTATCTCTCCAGCCTTGTCCCAGGCATCTACTTCATGTGCCTACCTTCTTCCTCACCCAGCCCATGTGGCTCATCACCACTCCCTTTCCTCAGTCTTCATTCAACTTGCCTTTCAATGTCCTAGCGACAGCCATCACCTCCTGTGTGCTCAGAGCTAAAGCCTCACCTTGCCTCCCCACCCTGAGGGAAGCTCTGTTCTTGGCTCTTGGAAAGGGAAAAGGAAGAAAAGAGGCAGTATACAGCAGCCTGGCCCACTCAGCTGCTCCATCGGCTCCCACCTGAGCGATGTCGTCTTTGTAGATGCCACGCTTGAGGCGAACCCAGGACTTTGGCTTCAGGTTGGCCACCTCCTTCACCACCTTGAGTACATCAGTCATCTCCTTGATAGGCACCATCTGCTGGTTCCAGTAGCCAAGCCGCAGGTTGCCCACACCCTCAATGGCCTGCTTCACATGGGTTTGCTTGTAGGCCTCCACGTAGATGTAGCCCTTCACGTGCTCTGGGGCAACCACTGACTTAATCTGCAGAGGCTGGAGACAGAGGTGGGAGAGGGGAATGAGGAACACAGCTAGCCAACAGTCAGGATTGCTACTCTCGGGCTCCTCCAGAGCTGAGTCTGCGGGAGCATATCACCAAGCGGCACAGGTACTGGGATGGCCACAGAAACGACAATGGAAGCTGGCCTCCAATCCTTGTTTCTCCTGCCTCCAACTCCCAAATGCTGGGATTGCAGATGTGCATCACCATGTCCGGTTTTAAGAAGTACTGAGGACCAAGTCCAGAACTTCAGGCACGCTAGGCAAGTACTCTACCAACCAGGTCACATCTCCAGTCCTTTCGCTTTTTGAGACAGTTTCTCATGGAGCTCAGGTTGGCCTTGAACTCCTAATCCTCCTGCTGTAGTCTCCCAAGTGCTAAGAGTTCAGGTATGGGCTACCACATCTAGCTAAAAGGTTTTTTTTTTTTCTGTGTGTGTGTGTGTTTTTAAAACCCAAGGAGGAGAATGAAGGGGGCTGGCCGTTCCTCTGGAACTCTGCCCAGCCTGGCTTGGCGAGGTTCCTTGATCACCCTTTCCTTCCTGTCTTCTCAGATTCTTTTCCTGAGGATCCCACCTGTTACACTGACTGATCATGTCTCTGTGGGTGGGAGAAATGTCAGTACCCTCCTGTTTGGAACTGAGGAAAGCATGAAGTATGGCCAAGGCAGGCAGGTGCCGAGGGCCAGGCCCTCTTTGGGGGTTGTGGGTGGGTCCTCCTTCTGCTGCTGTCCTGCAGTCCATGACAGGCTGGGTACACAGACATTGGGATATTTGTATTCTTTTTTGTTTGTTTGTTTGTTTTGGTTTGTTTTTTGAGACAAGGTTTCTCTGTGTAGCTTTGCGCCTTTCCTGGAACTCACTCTGTAGACCAGGCTGGCCTCGAACTCACAGAGACCTGCCTGTCTCTGCCTCCCCAGTGTTGGGATTAAAGGCGTGCACCACCGCTGCCTGGCAGGATATTTAATCCTGTGACATTAGAGAGGCTCCTGCCTCAGGCAGGCCAGCCCCTCCTCCTCTCCGCTACATTCTTGTTGCTCAGACTGTATTTCAATTAAAAAAAAAAATCTTCTTACCATGTCAAAAAAAAAAAATTATAGCCAGGTGTGGTGGTGCATACCTTTAATCCCAGAGGCAAGTCCATCTCTGAGCTCGAGGCCAGTCTGGTCTACAGAGTGAGTTCCAGGACAGCCAGCGCTACACAGAGAAACCCTGTCTTGAAAAAACAACAACTGGGCCGGAGAGATGGCTCAGAGGCTAAGAGCACTGGCTGCTCTTCCAAAGGTCCTAAATTCAATTCCCAGCAACCACATGGTGGCTCTCAATCATCTATAATGGGATTTGATGCCCTCTTCTGGCATGCAGGCAAACATACAAAGCACTCATACCTAAAAAATATATATAAATAAATAAAAATTTTGGCCTGGTGGTGGTGGTGCAAGCCTTGTAGTCCCAGCACTTGGGAGGCAAAGGCAGGTGGATCTCCATGAGTTCGAGGCCAGCCTGGTCTACAGAGTGAGTTCTAGGACAGCCAAGACTACACAGAGAAACCCTGTCTCAAAAAACCAAAACCCGGCTGGAGAGATGGCTCAGAGGTTAAGAGTATTGGCTGCTCGGTTGGGAAGAGGGAGGACAGGGGAATCCATGGCTAATATGTAAAATTAAATTAATTATAAAATAAAAATATTTAATTAAAAAAAAAGTACTGACTGCTCTTCCAGAGGTCCTGAGTTCAATTCCCAGCATCCACATGGTGGCTCACCACCATCTATAACTGTAGTCTCAAGAGATCCAATGCCCTCTTTCTGGTGTGCAGATGTACATGCAGACAAAGCATCTATATACATAATATATATGAATAAATAAACCTTGAAAAAAAATCCAAAACACTAAACTAAAAACAAAACAAAAATGATGATTATTTATGTGTACATGTTTCTGTAGTTGTGTCTAAGGAGGTCTGAGAAGTGTCAGTGAGCTGCGTCACAGGCAGTTGTATAATTGTGAGTGCCTGATGTGGGGACTATCAAACTCCAGTCCTCTGCACAAATATGCATCGCTAACCACTGAGCCATCTCTCTAGCCCTGGCAAAAAAGTTTTAATTTACACAGACACACACAGACACACACAGACACACACAGACATGCACGCACGCACGCACGCATGCAGCACTAGAGAGATGGTTCACTCAGTAAGAGCATTTGCTTCACAAGCATGAGGGCCTGAATTTGGATCCCTAGCATACATGTAAAAAGCCAGGGGTAGGGAGATATGGAATGAGACGGAAAGATCTCTGGGGTTTGCCAGTCAGCCAACCTAGCAAAAAAAAAAAAAAAAAAAAAAAAAAAAAAATTCCAGGTTCAGGGAGACCCTATCTCAAGAGAATAAGGCAGTGACCAATAGGAAAGTATGTGATATTCTCTCTGGCTTCTTCATGAATGCACAGGTGGGTGTACCTACAGACATCACACAAGACTGCACATGCATATGCATACACCCCAAAACAAAACAAGGGCTGGAGATGGCTGAGACATTAAAAGCTAATGTTCACAACCAAAAGGGCAAGAGTTCAGTTCCTATTACACACAGCTGTTTCTCCAGCTAAAAACAAACACCACCAACAAAAACAAAGTCCCAGGAAGGCAGAGCACCCCTAAATCCAGGCAGTGGTCTTATTCTCTTGTTCTAGTTCATCTGTTCACTCACTCACTGCACAGCTCTGCTTGCCCAAGGGCACTTAGTGTCTATAAATGTCTTTGCACCTGGGCTCAACCACAATCTGCCCACTCCCCGACTTACCGTGTCTGTGAACTGGTAAGCGATGAATTTGCGCATCAAGGAAATCGCTGTGGCTCGTTCCTCCCCAATCTGGAAAGAGAGGTGGATTTGGAGACCTGAACAGCAAGAGAGCAGGACACAAGAAAACTGACAGGAAAAAGGAGAGGCAGGGGCAGGTGGAGGGCAGGAAGGTGAAGTAGGTAGGAGAGATGGACTGCAAGAAAAAGACACGAGGGAGATGAGAGCAGAAGAGGGGGAAGGGGGCAAAAAGTGAGACAGAGAGAGACAGGAAAAGGAGCACAGACAGGCAGCTGCAGGACCAGGAAACTAGCTGTGCAAGAAGATCCAGAGATGTATGATCCTCCCTACAGCAGCCCAAGGCCAGAACACACACCTTACACTTGACAGTCCACAGGTTGGGGTCCCTATATAGCACAGGATAAGGAAGACAAGGTTACCAAAACTGTCTCCTCAGGAAGACATGGTCCACACCACCTGCCCCTCCACACACCACCTGCCCCTGCAGCCCGGGCCAGCTCCTAGCGACTGCACACAGAGTTCTCATTCCCCGCCCTTCTGCATGTCTGCAGCCCACATGGGATTCCCACCTTTGGCTCTCCACCCTTCTCCCACTCTCTTACTTGACTCCCGGGAGCAGTTGCTGCTGGGTGATGTCATCCGAGAGCTCATCAGACCCTCCATACACCCTAGAGAGAGAACAGCAGTGGGAAGGAGGGAGGCCCCACCAGACCACACTTGCTTTCCACCTGGGACCACCTGGGACCACCTGGGACCATCTGCGCCCACCAGGCACTTACGTCTCTCCCACAGATGATTTAGCGTATTTCTTCATATAATACTCGCCCAGTTCTTCTTCTCTCTGGTCCCTGGGGTACAAGGGGAAAGCAGTCATGAAGGAAAGTAGAGGACTGGAGGGCAGGCTGACCTGCCCCACATCTGTCCCAGGAAGCTGGGTCCTACCCAGGTCTCCTCATTTACTTACCTCCAGAGATTCTGCAGACGGCGAGCCCCAGAGCGGTCTTCATCCAGGACAACGTTATCAATATTGGAGGCTGGAAACAAGAGGCACGGGGAGAGTCAGGCTGGAAATGGGCTTGGGGAGTTGAGGGGCCAGACCTGGCCCTGGGGCAGGAAGACACCTGGCTGAGGATGCCCCACCGTCTTCCCCCATCCTCTGTCCTACTCAACTCCCTGCTTCTCATCACGTGCTCAGGGATAGGTCCAGTTGTTGGGGGGCATCCATCAGTTCTCCATCTCACAGTCACCATCTAAGCACGCCCTGAGCTCCCCCTACCTCATACTCCTGCCTGTACAACATCTAGGCCTATGGACACAGAAATGCATAAGCTTCCTAGGTCAGACACAAAACTGCCTGTCCCTGCACCCCATGTAAGTCACAGCCCAGGGCCACACAGGACATGGGAGGAGAGCCACAGACCACACTTGCCCAGTTCTTACCTTCAATCTCTTCTACTTGGAGGAAGAGGAGAAGGTGGTGGTGGTGGTAGTGGTGGTGGTGGTGGTGGTGGTGGTGGTGGTAGTGGTGTGCAGGGTAGACAAAGTATGAGCCAAATTATAGCAGCAAAATCAACCAATGGGGTGGGGCGGAGGGAGGGACACAGGAAGGTCAAAAACCAAAAGTAAAGGCCAGGCACCAGGTGGGTGGGGAGAAGCCGAAATGTATGAGGTGCACAGAACGGAAAATAACAGGGAAGGGGGCACTGGCCCAGCAAGTGGGGGGTATTGTGGGGCAGAGCCCACCCACCCTACACCCCACAAAGGGATACCCAGAATACTCTCCCCACAACACCACCCACACAACAGTCCCCGCCCCCACTCATGGGCCTAAAAGGAAAAGGGTTGGGGGAGCCGTCTCTCTGGCGAGGACAGAAAGAAGCAAGGTGAAGAGTGAGGGTTGGGGTGGTTGCAGGAATGGGTGTGGGGAAGGGCTTAGAAGACACCCTCCCAGGCACAACCCACGCCCAACATGATCTTGCAGGCAGGTCCCACACACACCTTTCTCCAGGATATCTTCAGCTCCATCTTCCCACTGGTCCTCATCCTCATATTCATCATCTACATCTGAAATTGGAAAGCCAGGCAGTCAGCAGGGATGAAAGGTGACCTCAGGACAACAGCTCCAAGAGAATGAAACATCCCCTCTGAGAGACAAGCCTCAGAAATCCACAGACCTGGACAGAGGCTCAGAAAGGTATGACATTCTTTACCCAAGGTCGTACCACAAATGGAGGTGTCACGTGGATACACCTGTTTCCAAAGGCCAGTTCCCCCACCCTACCCTAACCAGACATATCCCTTCTAAAAAAATTACAACCAGAACTAGCATGGTGGCACACATCTGTAACCCCAAGCATTCTGAGTCAGGCCCCATGGTGAGGCCATTCATCCCAACTACATGAGAAGTTAAGCAGAAAACTGCAAGTTCAAGGCCAACTTAGGCTACACTGTCAGTTCAACGCAAGCCTGAGCAACTTAGCAAGACCCTGTCTCAGAATAAAAAGTAAAAAAGAGGGCTGCGAGTATGCCTAGAGTCCACCAGTGAGGCTCTGGGGATAGGGCTCAGAGGGGGTGATTCTTTGGAATAGTCAATCCCCATCACCTCATATGCATGCACACACACAAAACTGGAGGCACAGACGTCTCATGTCTCGTGTCCTCTTCAAGCTTGCCCAATGCTTCCAGGCCCTATGACATACCAGCCTCGTCCAAAATGAATCCCCCATGGCGTGGTTTCTTTGGGGGCCGGTCATCATCTTCTTCCTCTTCCTCCTCATCATATTCTTCTTCCTCCTCCTCCTCCTCTTCCTCAGGCTCCTCTTCCTTTTCACTGCCTGCTGCACTCCGTCGTTCATCCTCGGCCTGTAGGGGTCAAGCAGAGTTGGAGCACCAGAGTTCTGCTATCCCCAATCCAGAAACCCTGATGTCACACACACACATCCAAACTGCCCTCACAGTCCCAATCCCTTTATTTTATTTTTTAGATTTATTTATTTATTTTATATGCAGCATGTATGGCCAGAAGAGGGCACCAGATCTCATTACAGATGGTTGTGAGCCACCAATGTGGTTGCTGGGAATTGAACTCAGGACCTCTGGAAGAGCAGTCAGTGCTCTTAACCTCTGAGCCATCTCTCCAGCCCTCACAGTCCCAATCTTAACCAGGTCTCTGGTTACTGTCCTAACTCAAGTGACAGTCCAGCCATGACCCAGCCACCCAACCAACCCCTGGAAACCAATCCCTTCACTAGATCCCTCACTCTGAGGACCATGAAATGGCAGTTCCTTGTGACTTAGTCCTCAGCCCTCATCTCTGTGTTTCCTTAAGAGTCTGCTCCTGACTCCTGGATCTGTTGCAGGTGCTTAACACCCACCAATGGATGTCTCCGGTGCAATCCCTCAACATGCTATTTATCCTGAGGCTCCAATAACTTCACGTGTGTGTGTGTGTGTGTGTGTGTGTGTGTGTGTGTGTGTGTGTGTGAGAGAGAGAGAGAGAGAGAGAGAGAGAGAGTCATTTAGTAATGCAGATTGCCTTGGAACTCACTGTGTAACCTAGGCTGGTCTTGAACTTGTGGCAGTCCTTCTGTCTCTGTTTCCCAAGTAGTGGATTACACCCCCACAGCTGGCTTCCGCTCACCTCTTCAAAGCAGCTTTAAATGGACCTAAAGCTCTGTCTAGGACCATCGTTCCCCCTCATCCCACACCTCTCTCACTAGGCCATTTACCTTTCTTTACATCAGCTCCCCCATCTGCTCTGATACCCCCCATGCCTCTACTTCTCCACTTTTCCCAGAAACAGAGCCCACCGCCCACATGCAGCAGCCTCTGGGTTGTCTCCCTAGATATCCTCTGAGTATGCCAGGCCAGCAGTCTCTGTGTCCCAATGTGTCCACAAGGCTGTCTCCATAGCTATGCTGTCCAGCTCCCTGAAGTCACCAGATCCTCACCCTTTCTGCCTGTGAATGTCACTGCTCTGATCCCTCCCTATCAATACATCCCAAGTCTAGGCCACCATGCTGCCCTCCAGCACTGGATCCTTGCCTTGGCCTCCTCAGGAGACCCCCGGGTTTCTAATCCCTGTTCTGTAGATGGATTTTTCTTTGAGCCACCAGCTCACAAATAACTACACAGGGACTTATTAATTATGAAAGCTCGGCCTTAGCTTAGGGTTGTCCCACTAGCTCTTATAACTTCAATGAACCTATTTATATTAACCTTTCTTTCTCATTCTATATGTCCAACTCGTTCTGCGTCTCTCTTGCATCTAGATTCATCTTCTCTTTCTCTCCCTGGGAATCCCACCTATACCTCCTGCCTAGTTATTGGCCATTCAGCTTTTTATTACACCAATCAGCAAATACATCTTCACAGTGTACAAATATCCCACAACACTGTTCTGTACCAGTCACAAACAGATCCACACAAATTCTGCTGCCCAAGCATTAACCTTTAACTCACCACCTCAAGGCTTCCTCCATTTCCACATTGTTACAACCTATTTATCCAATATTTTTTTATATTTCTGTTTTTATTTTAAATCTGCTTATTATTGTGTGTGTGTGTGTGTGTGTGTGCGTGCGCGCGCGCGCGCGTGCGCGTGCTCACGCCTATGTGGGTAAATGCCAGCTATATGCAGGTGCCCTCAGAGTGTGTAAGATCCACTGAAGCTAGAGTTATAAGCAGCTGTGAGTCACCTGACCTGGATGCTGAGAACCAAACCCAGGTCCTCTGGGTGAACAAGTGCTCTTAACCACTGAGCCATCTCTCCAGTTCAGTTTTTTCTTTAAATTCACTTAATTATTTCTAAATAACTTAAGAGACAACAAGTAAATTAAAAATATATACATGCATATACACATACACACACACACACACACACACACACACACACACACCAACTCTGGGCATGGTGGTGCATGCATTTAATCCTTTCTCTTAGGAAGCAGAGGCAAGTGGATCTCTGTGTGTTCAAGGCCAGCCTGGTCTACACAGTAAATTCCAGGCCAGCCAAGGCTATATAGTGCAACTCTGCAAGATACTGCTGCAGTCTATGGGCCGTGCCTTCCCCTGCAACACCCAGGTTCCACAATCTCAAAGAAAGATGGTCATGACCCAAAGCACCAGAACGACACTCCAGGTTCCAATCCAACTCAGAGCTGCAAAACTGCAAGGGAAGTAACACATACCCTACAGCATCAGTACAGCCTAGATCTTATCAATCTACCTGAGAGCACCTCTAGTCACCTGGTCCTGAACCATCTTAAGTGTTGGGAAACCAGCAACTGACCCTGAACCTGAAGCTAGGCCAGTCAGGGCTACAAAATGCAACCCTGTCTCAAGAAAAGGGGTTAAAAAGATACAATGTATATACATGTAAAACTGACAAAAAATAAACATTGTTAAATAGAAAAGTAACTAATATGTATCATATCTGAATCAATATGTATATTGACCTTGCTCGGGGCTGAAGCCACGGCTCATGTTGCTCTTCCAAAGTTCCAAGGTTCAACTCCCAACACTCATATTGGGCAGCTCACAACTGCCTGTAACTCTATTGCTAGGGGATCAGAGCCCTCTTTAGTTCTTGAGGGCACACTCCCAACACATAGCACCATACATTCACACAAACACACATACACACTAAGAAAAAAATCTTTATTTAAGCTGGCTGTGGAGGCACGTTAATCTCAGCACTTTAGAGTCAGAGAGGCAGGCAGATCTCTGAATTTGAGGCCATCCTGACCAACATAGTGAGTTCCAGGAGAGCCATAACTACATAGTGAGATTCTATCTCAATATATAAATATTTAAAAACCTCAAGCTGGGTGTGGTGGCACATGCCTTTAATCCCAGCACTCGGGAGGCAAAGGCAAGTGGATCTCTGAGTTCAAGGCCAGCCTGGTCTACAGAATGGGTTCCAAGGGAGGAAAAAAAGTCCATAAAAAAAAAAAAATCAACATTGCTCCATTCTATTTTAATTGCATGTTGAATTATAAATTTTATACATTTTATTTAGTTGTTGTTATTATTTTGCCCACTAATAAATATGACCAAAGACTTAAAAAACATACACATTTGCCTGAGTCTGATAATTCGTTCCCCGGCCAGGACTCCTTGGCAGGACTGGAAGGAGGCACACAGCGTCCCCACTGCCAAGCTCTCTTTCCATGGCCTTCCTCTCAAACAGTTTCCCTAGGCTTCTTCTGTTCTGCACCACTTTGTACGATGTGGGTATTTTGGAGGTTTCTGTTTGGATTTGGAGTTGACTGGCTAGAACCCAGGGCTGTGACAATGCTAAGCACATGCTCTATCATTGAGAGCAACCCCAGCCTCTAAAACACACTCTGCCCTCTCAGCAATGACATCCACCATACCAGTCCTCTTTATAAAGAGCTGTTCTAGGGTGTGGTCCTTGGTAGATGGCTCATACCCAAGGAGTAAATAGCCAGCACAAACCTGAACTAGGCAGGTAATCAAAAAAAAGAAAAAAGACAGGAAGTGGGAGGTGATGAGAAGAAGGTGGAGGGTAGATTGGAAGGAGCAAGGAATGGAGGGGTAAACATCAAAATACACTGTATAAAGTTCTCCAAGAATTAACAAAATATTGTATTAAAAAACCTATTCTAGGCCGGCGGTGGTGGCACACACCTTTAATCCCAGCACTCGGGAGGCAGAGGCAGGCGGATCTCTGTGAGTTCGAGGCCAGCCTGGGCTACCAAGTGAGTTCCAGGAAAGGCGCAGAGCTACACAGAAAAACCCTGTCTCGAAGGAAAAAAAAACAAAAAACAAAAACAAAACAAAACTTTTCTAGCCAGGCATGGTGGCGCATGCCTTTTATTCCAGTACTTGAGAGGCAGAGGCAGGCGGATCTCTGAGTTTGAGGCCAGCCTGGTCCACAGAGAACCACCGTTCTACGCCAGGGCTGGTCTACCGCCAACACTGCAAGAAAAAGGTTATTCTTGGGCTGGGGATGTGTCTCGGTAGTAGAGTCCTTGCTTAGGATTCACAGACCTGGGTTAGGTTACCAGAACCAACGAAGAAAAAAAAAACAGCAACAACAAAAACCATTCCTGCTGCAGGCAGCCTGCTCCCTTTTCCCTAGGTGAAGCAGGCTCCTCCACCACAGCTCTGAACAGAGCCGCTAAAGGCTCAGGCAGCATTGGGTCCCCAGCACTGCCGAACCCAGAGCAAGCAACAGATGGCTTAAGAATATCTGCTTGAGCCGGGCGGTGTGGCGCATGCCTTTAATCCCAGCGCTCCGGAGGCAGAGCCAGGCGGATCTCTGTGAGTTCGAGGCCAGCCTGGGCTACCAAGTGAGTTCCAGGAGAGGCGCAAAGCTACAAGAGAGAAACCCTGTCTCGGAAAAAAAAAAAAAATCTGCTTAAGGGATGTGGCTAGGCTTTCTCTGCTGTTTCCTCCCTCCACCATCATGGGTGGCATGCATGTTCCCAAGAAGGGCTTGTCCCTGTTGGTGCTGTCCTATCCCGTAGCTATCTATAACTCCAGTTCTGGGGGATCCAATGCCTTCTTTGAATCTATCGGCACATGGGTAGTGCACAAAAATACAGGCAGGCAAAAACACTCATACATTAAAAATAAAAATAAGTAAATCTAAAAAAAAAAACCAAAAAATCACGACCCAGGTGTGGTGGTGGCCACCAATAGTCTCAGCACTCAGTAGGCAAATGGTCTCTGAGTTCATAGCCAGTCTGGCCTGGCCCACATAGCCAGTTCCAGGCCAGGCAGAGATACAGGTAAGACCCTGCCTTAAATAAGAACATTGAGAAGAAAAAATGGATTTCCTGACTAGGTGACAATATCTCACACTGCAATTTTTTTACACATATATTCTGTGTGTGGGCTCATGTGTGGGGCAAACCTTCAGGAGTCAGTTCTCTGTTTCACCATGTGGATCCTAGGACTCAAACACAGGTCCTTGGACTTGGCAGCAAGAGCCCTTATCCACTGAGCCATGTCACCAGTCCAAGGTCTCACAGTGTATTTGGTTTTTTTGTTTTGTTTTTCAGGACAGGGTTTCTCTGTGTAACAGCTCTGGCTATCATGGAACTCGCTTTGTAGACCAGGCTGGCCTCAAACTCACAGAGATTATCTGCTTCTGCCCTGAGAGTGCCGGGATTAAAGGCATGTGCCATCACTGCCTGGCTTACATCTTACATTTTTAAAAAGCCAAGCTTTCTAGGCCTGTTTCAAGCCATCTTGCCACTGTGTCCCTGGCTGGGTTCCAGAGAAGCCTTCTTCCCTGAAGCAAGGGCTCCTGCACACAGCTGTATTCCCTGGGGGCTGGACCACAGTCTTGGGTTTGTGTTCTGTTTTTTTTGGGGGGGAAACAATCTGAGATTGTAAGCATGAACTGGAAGGGCCAATCCATACAGTGAAAGACCCAGAGAAGACACCAGAGAACTCAGGAGCCTGGTAGGCAGCACTGCACTGCTATAGTTCTGATTCTACCACACTCTCACACCGCCGTCAACACCCCTGCAGGACTGTGTATCTATAAAACAATCTCTGCCTACGGACTTAGCTCAGCAACGGAGGCTGTGAGCCCCAATGCCACACTTGGAGCCCCTGCTGAATGAATGAAGGGGATGAGAATGGGAAGCCAGCTGATCTCCTTCACAGCAAGCAACATACTGTTTGCTTGACAACCTAACTATCTACAGAACACAGGACAACATCTGGCCCCAGTCTTCAACAGCTGGGGCACACCTCATACCTCCTTGGTGTCAACAATCAGGAGGTGACTCATGAGTCTGACGAGGTGCCCAGTGAAAAACCTCTGCAAAGAAGGAACCAGGGACCCTGGTCTCATTACCACCAGGCTACAAGTGCCAGCAGTGACCTGAAGCCATGCATCACTAAGAGCTTGGAACAAAGGCTAGTCCTGTCACGCCCCCACACCTGCCGCCCTGCATTACCACGGCACCCCGATGCCTGCCTGGGAAGAGAGGACCAGCCCCAAAGGCACACAGACTGGCAACTAAATACCTACAGAGGACAAGCAGACCATGTAAGTAAGTGGGTACATCAACGGAAACCTATAATCCTAAGCCTGATGCCCTCCAGGACACAGATCCATGACACCTTCCCTTTTCTAAACTCTGCCATGAGGTAAGCACAATGATAAATGGCAACTGATATATGCCAGGACTGGAGCAAACCCAAGTGTGCACAGAGCAGGCGGGATGGAAGTACTGCTTAGTAGAGAGTACCTGCCTAGCCTGCCTGAGGCCAGGGGTCAATCCCCAGTCCTGTAACAGGAGGAGATGGCCACTTCTGAGCAGAGATGCTATACAGACCACTTCTGTGCTCAGTCCCTTCTACTTCCCACTAAAGGGACAGTGACCTGCAGCTTCAGGTGACTGTCTGGCAGCTGAAGCCTGATGATGACACCAGGGTCCCTGGTTCCTTCCTCACATAGGTTTTACACTGTAGACGGTGAAATGTTTGAAACCACTGACAACTCACTAAAGAAATTAATTTAGGGCCCAGCCCAAGCACGCACGCACGCGCACACACGCACACGCACACACACACACACACACGCACACACACGCGCGCACAAAGGCACACACACACACACACACACACACACACGCGCGCGCACAAAGGCACACACACGCACGCACGCGCACGCACACGCAATTCTAAATTTACGGGAATCACAACTTAGTGGCAGAACTCCTTCTTAGTGTGTACAAAGCCCTGCATTCTAGCCCCAGCAACATTAAGACTTGAATTCACACGTTTCCTATGTGCCTTGAACAGAAATTTAATACAGCATTTTTAGTGCACCAGTGTTTTTGACTTTGACCTGTTACATTAAGTCGGGAGTGGAAATTTCCATTTGTGGCATCACTATAGGGGCTCAAAAAGTTTCAGATTTTAGAACATTTCAGATCTTTGGTTTTCAGATTAAGGATGCTGAACCTGTGTATCTTCTATGTATTGGCTACATTTATTCACATTAGCAAATACGTGTTCGCTTATCAGTTGTTTATTTACAGTTTAAAATCTGTTAGCAGGAGCCCCAGGACAAAGAACTGTGCCTGGCACACAGTAGGCAACACAAACACACTTCTGGGAGAACTGGGCATACCTAAAAACAAAAACACAAAAAAATATACTTACAGCTGAAGCTGTAACTCGACGACAGTGTATCGATCTAGCACGACTAAAGCCCTGGATTCAATCCTAGCACCGCAAACAGTAATCATAACCAAAATGAAGCAAATCGGACACATGAATTTAAAAGCCAATGGCGTCGGAACACATCACCTGAT